>ONZH01022109.1:0-39156 GCA_900303285.1 Rhinella marina | reverse complement strand
ATAAACCCAAAGATTGGGTCTGGGGTCACTAGGTTGCATCGGCACATATGATGTACACCATCAGAAGTCTTAGATTTAAGGAAGCACTGGCATATCCTTCGTGCGGATATATTTTGAGAGATACAGTACAACACAACCAGTATTACCTTTAGACGTGGTAAAATCTGAAGGATTTGCTTGTACATTAGTTTTTGCCTCCTGTGACCCCTCCACCAATGTGGCTTAAATCAAAAGTGGTGGGAACATACCCATGTGGCAGATGCTCTTTCTGCACTTACCTCTGCAAGTTCCAAGTCTTTTACCATCCAAACAGATGGCAAAATCTATGACATCAGAGAATACATAATTGTGTCAAACCATGGGCATAGTGTATGTATTAAATGCATGTGAAAAATATTATGGGAAAAACAATTCAAGAATTTAGGGACGTATCAGTAATCATATAGCAGCATCAATACAAGAGTGACACTACAATCTCTAGGGCATGTGGACTACACCATGGTGGAGATCCTAAATGTCTCAAATTCTGGGTATATGTAAAAAAACTCTGGGAGTGAGAGAAAAGGGCAATCTGGATACAATTCTTCTTTCAAGAAGAAACTAAGTGGATCTATAGACTAGATAGTCTTAGTCCAAAGGTCCTAAAGAAGGCTTTACTTTTTCGTCATTTTTATAAGTTGTAAAATGATTGGTTGGTGAAATAGATTTTTGCAAAATTCTTTCAAATTGAGTGAGCTTTATGGACGTAAAGAAATCCCCTATTTGACATTTTTAATGTTAATACAGTAATAGGCAATATTAGATATATCCATCAAATTATGGCCATGGACATCTATTGTATATATTTCATCAACGTATAGCCGACCTGTTCATTCATGTAGGAACTTGATGTATCCAACCACTGACATTCTATGTAGGTATGGGAATAATTTCAGAATGAAGACCCTGGCCAGATAGATCTATGGAGGGTTATATATATATATATTTATTTATTAAAAAAGTAATATGTTCTTTATTTTATTTTATAACATATGCAGTGATTTTTAGATAAATACAACAGTGTGGTTAATATTGGCAACTAAATTATTATATATAGGTGAATAATTATTAGTGAGACACCATGTGGTATTGGGTGGTTAAGAATATAATTCTGTCTGCATTTCTGAAATGATCTGCATACCTCCTTTGCAATATTGTAACTCTGCCTACGATGTATGAGATCACTAATAATGATCCAGCAATGTTATACCAACAGCTTTCAATAGAAGACTCTGTGCTGGCACCGTAGTTAGTAAATGTCATCATAATGAAAAGATCCTATAGCGATTAAAACTCCATAACACTGCTGATAGTTAGAGAGCCAGCGCAGTTCACAGTGCGCAGCACATGCGTAGTAGCGGCTACTTCGCTTCTAAGTTAGCACGTAACCTCGGTATGAGGTGGCTACAGTCTATTTTTTTGCGCAGGGATAGTCAGCGCAACACGTCATCGATGACCTTTAGACATGGTGACATTCTATTGGCAGAGATTATTTCTGGTAAGTGGGGTTAAATCTCGGGTTATGTCAGTTGATTGGGCTACAAACACATGACGAGTGAAAACAGGTTCCGACTGGCCCTTTCAGATACGCTAGTAATGATGTCAATCATAGTATTGACCTTTATATGGGCTATACAGCGTCCTATTTCAAGTCTGCCATACCCTGAAGAAGCCAGTTTAGCTGGTGAAACTGTTGGGCAGTAGGGATTTTAAGTTCTGCCAATTGTTGCTTTACAGCTTTCAAATCAAACTAGCAGTATAGCGTACTCCGATACTAATACAGCGAGTCTCACTGGTGAATAAAACCTTTAGAGACCGTGCTACGACTGAGCTGGATTTAGTGAGGTGGGAGAGGTGCACATCTCCACCATCACTATTATACAAAGAGTTACATTGTTACTGTTCGCACAGAAGGCAGGGTTTTTTAAATGAGTGCTCACAGTTAAGCAATTTTAGTTGTACTAATTAAAAGTTACTTTTTATCTCAAGTTAAGTCTGGGTCAAGTGGGGTTATTGGCCGTAATTAGCCGTGTGGTATGTCTATTCACTCTCATACTCCTTTCCTCTGCAGGGATGAGAGTGGAAAGGTTCTGCTTGTACCGTGGGTCCAGGAGAGTGAACACCCAGTAATCGGTGTTTGAAAAAATTCTTCTAACGCGAGGGTCACGCGGATAGGCAGCCTAACATGAAGTCTGCCATGTGCGCCAGAGTCCCAACACACAAGAATTCCCTCTCCTCACTGGCCTGACTCTCCATTTCCTCCTCCTCCTCCAAGTCCTCCTCTTCAGCCCATACACGCTCAAGAGTTAAGGACTGAGCACTGGTACCCTCTACTGTCTCGCCGATATTCTCCTCCTCTTCCTCCTCATCCTCATCCCCCTCCTCCGATACGCGCTGAGAAACAGAACGAAGGTGCTCTGGCTATCAAGCGACGTATCTTCCTCCACCGTCCTCTTGTGACAAGCGCAAAGCATCCGACTTGATGCTGAGCAGTGAGTTTTTCAACAGGCAAAGCAGCGGGATGGTGAGGCTGATAATGGAGGCATCGCCGCTGACCATCTGTGTTGACTTCTCAAAGTTGCTCAACACCTGGCAGATATCAGACATCCACGTCCACTCCTCATTGTAGACTTGAGGAATCTGAGTGACTTGACTACCAGTTCTGGTGGAAGTTGACCATCTGGCAGTCTACAATCGCTCTGCGCTGCTGGTAAACTCTGGATAACATGTTTAATGTTGAATTCCATCTCGTGGGCACGTCGCACAACAGTTCGGTGAGCGGGCAGTTTGTAGGCGGCGCTGCGCTGCCCCTGAGAGTGGGCGGTATCTGTGGTCGACTTGCGGAAATGCGCACAGATGCGACGCACCTTGGTGAGCAAATCAGACAGATTCGGGGTATGTCTTGAGGAACCGCTGAACTATTGAGATTGAACACGTGGGCCAGGCATGGCACTATGTGTCAGTCTGCCGAGTTGCAGAGCCGCCACCAGGTTACGCCCGTTGTCACACACAACCATGGCCTGGCTTGAGGTTCAGCGGTGCCAGCCACACATCGGTCTGCGCCGTGATGCCCTGTAACAGCTCTTGGGCGGTGTGCCTTTTGTCACCTAAGCTCAGCAGTTTGAGCACCGCTTGCTGGCGCTTACCCACGGCACTGCTGCTGCGCCTAGAGCTACCGACTGAAGGCGCCGTGCCACGGATGGTAATTCGGTGGAGGAGGAGGAGGGTCGGAGGAGGAGGAGGCATAGTACGTCTGAGAGACCGTGACCAAGGTAGGCCCCGCAATCCTCGGTGTTGGCAGTACATGAGCGGCCCCAGGGTCATTCTCGGTCCCAGCCTCCACCAAGTTAACCCAATGTGCCGTCAGTGAGATATAGTTTCCCTTCCCGGCAGCACTTGTCCACGTGTCCGTGGTTAGGTGGACCTTCTCAGAAACAGCGTTGGTCAGGGCACGGATGATGTTCTGTGACACGTGCTGGTGTAGGGCTGGGACGGCACATCGGGAAAAATAGTGGCGGCTGGGGACCGAATACCGAGGGGCAGCCACCGCCATGAGATTTCGAAAGGCCTCGGTCTCTACCAGCCTATAGGGCAGCATCTCCAGGCTAAGCAATTTGGAGATGTGGACGTTGAGGGCTTGGGCATGTGGGTGGGTGGGTGGAACTGTATTTCCTCTTGCGCTCCAGCGTCTGCTGTAAAGACAGCTGAACGCTGCGCTGGGACACATTGGTGGACACTGTGGAGGATCGTGGAGGCGAAGGTGTGGTTTTCCGGCGGGAGGCGCTTGTGCCGGGGTCCTGGGCAGGGGGTTGACTAGCAGAGGCAGCGAGTGACGCACGGGGTTGACTAGCAGAGGCAGCGAGTGACACAGGGGAAGGAGCAGTGCTGTGCCCCACAGGAGGTGGTGAACGGCCTTGGTTCCATTGAGTGGGGTGTTTAGCACTCATATGCCTGCGCATGCTGGTGGTGGTTAGGCTAGTAGTGGTGGCACAGGTTGCACACCACAGTCCGTCGGTCATACTCACTTTCTTTAAAGAACCTCCAGACTTGCGAACATCTAGGCCTCGCCACGGGAGCTTCACTACGTGAAACAGTTGCTGCTGATGCACCAGCTCTGGCCCTGCTTCTCCCTCTGGCCACACCACTGCCTCTTACAACCTGTTCTGGTGCAGCACTCGCCTCCGCCTCAGAAGCACTGTCTTCACTCGGCATATCAACCCAGCTTGGGTCAGTCACCTCGTCATCCTCCGATTCCTCAGTCTGCTCCCCCCTCGGAATTCCTCCCCTAACAACAACTTCACCACTGTCTGACAACCGTGTCTCCTCATCGTCCGACACCTCTTTACAAACTTCTTCCACTAACTCAACATTGTCGTCATCATCATCATCATCATGACGGGGAAGACTGACTGGTGGACAAATTACTTGAAGCATTGTCCGCAATCCACGAGATCAGCTGTTCGCACTGTTGTGGTTTCAACAGTCCTCTACCACGTGTCCCTGTAAGTTGAGACATGAAGCTAGGGAGTGTAGCTCTGCGGCGTTCCCCTGCTCCCTCATCAGCAGGTACTGTCTCACCCTGCCCAGGACCACGGCCTCTGCCCCCTGCAGTAATTGAATGCCCACGCTCCACGCCCTCGTCCTCGACCCTTAGCCCTGGGGTTCAACATTTTCTGTATATAAGTGTATGATATAAAAAAAATAAATAAATGGGCCTGCTGTACTGAAACCCACAAACTTGTTCAGTCTGGTTTAATTAAGTGACGTACAGAAAGTGTCACCTGGACAGAAAATACGGATTGGAGTGAGTGTGCTGAACTGTGACACACAGAAAGGTTACACGCAGCTGTGTGAAATGGATTTGTATCACTGAGCTAAAACAACAAAAAAACTAATTTTTTTGGTATATTTTGTTTTGGATTTTTGTTTTTTTTGGAACGTGACGTGGATATCGTAGAGCTAACTGACACCCTACTGACGGTGGCTATTTAGACTGCGACCCAGACAAATGTCGCACAGAGATTTTTAGGATCAAGCTGTATACTTGACAGGTAGCAAATGACTTGGTTGTATTCAGTGACATACAGACAGTGTCACCTGGACAGAAAATAGTGAGTGTACTGAACTGTGACACACAGAATGGTTCCACACTGCTGTGTGGCAATGGATTTGTATCACTGAGATATAACATAAAAAAAAGGGGGTTATATATGGCGATAGCTGCACTACTAGTGCCAGCCAGCCAGCCAAGCCAGGAGACAAAAATAAAATGTCTTCTAGCCCTTAGAAGGGCTGTTGGGTTCTTTGTGGGTGATCCCTGCCTAACTGAGAACTAAATGCAGGTCCTAACACTGTCCCTGAAAGGCAGCAGCTCTATCCCTAACGACATCCAGACGGCATCTGAGACAAGCACCGCGGCCAGTCACTAGTATATTCCAGGGTCACCTGATCAGGCCAGCCAACCCCTGCTATCGACATGTAAGGGCCCCACGTGATGCTGGGTGTACCGTAGAGTCCCCTGGCTTGTCATTGGCTGTGTTTTTAGGCGCCAAAAAAGCATGATGCGGAAGTTGCCATTTCCTCGAGCATGGCGAGATACTCGTCCCGAGCAGCGAGCACTTACGAGTACCCTAATACTCGAACGAGCACCAAGCTCGGACGAGTATGCTCGCTCATCTCTAATTGTTATGTTTTATGTTTTTTTGTGTTTGGATTTTTGCTTTAGTTCCTCTTTAAATCATACAAAGAGTTTACACAATGTAATTCCAACAATGGATCTAATTGTTCCTTCTCATGCCATATTATTCCAGTATTTTCTTCTTCATTGCTTCTGAGAGAAATTACAATGACTCATACAGGCACCATATAGCGGCACACAAGGTTCCTGAGCTCCTGAAGGTTCTCAGTGATATAGATGTCTCTGGCTCATATTTACTAGGGTTTAATCAGTGTATGTATAGCATTGTATGGACCTCAACCATGTGCCAGGTTTTGCTACCTAAGACTAAATGTCTTGTTCTTTATTTGCCTCTTTCCATGGCTTGTTGTGCCCCGGGGTGTACACTGTTTGGGCTAGTTTCCGACTCTCTTTATGAAATGGGATATCTTCCCCTATGATGTTCCCCTTTCCACTATGCTTGATGGTTTCAGTACACACAAGGTGGCACAAATTCATAATGTTGCAGAATAACCATATTACACAAAGAAAAAAAAAATACAATGCACCCGACTCTGCAAACCAAATAAAGTACAAAAATGCCATAGTAATAGAAAGTATTCTGATTATTCAAATTTGAGATTCTTGGCAAATACATTTTGTACAAAATTATTTGGGCCCGTCTGCCAAACGTCAAGGCGATCTCTGTAAGATGGGAACCTTACACTAAATGCTACCTGTTATGCGCCATAATGGCCACCATAAAATTCAGGGAGTGCAGGTTCCACATGCATGCTGGGTCCACTCTGCTTTTTATCAATTTTGGTGCCAAAATGGCCTCCATTCCATCCAGGGGATGCAAGTACCAACATGCATGCTGAGCCCACTCTATACCCCACCTGGTGCCAGATGGCTACCACTGAATGCAATGAGAGTCCACTCTATACCTCTCCTGGTGCCAAAAGGCTTCCAGTTCAGGGAGAGCGGCTACAGCTTTATACTTACACTGATTAACATCAGCCTATGGGGCAGACAGGCTGGACGGGGGGTGCACGACTAAATGGAGTCAGACATACCTCCATTACAAAAGAAAAGGCTAAAATAAACGGAAATCGCTCAACTTTGCGCACAAAGTGGTTTGGTCCTATCACTTTAAGAGGCACACTATGCTTGATGGTTTCAGTACATATAAAGTGGTACAAATTCATAATATTGCAGAATAACCATATTACACAGCACTAAACAAGGTGTGTATTTTTTTCTCAGATCTGTGTTTGTCTCACAGAGGTAATGTCGGAATCTATGTTACTTGAACACTCACACACCACAATCTCAGCGTTGTGCGGGCATCCACCAATAATCTCTCTCACAAACCCTGCCTCCAGGGGATATGTCTCACTCTCTCTGTCACAGACCCAGCATCTCATGGGTTTTGTTCAGTCAAATGTTTTCTTGAAGTCACTGTCCAGTAGGCTATCTTACTACAGGACAACTAGACCACTGTTCGGATCTATGTTAATCTTTCACTCCCACAATAAGATGGTCTTCCTACCTTGGCCTCGACTCTTAAGAGCTCCACTAAGCCTCCACTCCACTCTGACCAGTATGGTTCAGGCTTGTAATGCCACCACCCTTCCACTATAGCTCGTCTCCCACAGAACTGATTTACATGACATGCCTGACTGGACCCCAGGTTTGTGCACAGTACTATTTACCCTACCATGGTCACTTTGCTAGCTCACCGTCTACTCTGGATGCACATGCTCCAGGCCTTGGAGAATCAACCAAATCTCTTCCCTTTGTGTAGGAGCACAGGCTGCTCTGCCTTCTTTCATGGTTACTCCTCCCCAGCCTCTGCCTTTGCCTATCCTCCTTCTATGACACAAGGGAATAGGAGGGAGGGCATAGAGAGGCTGGGGAGGAGTAACCATGAAAGAAGGCAGAGCAGCCTGGGCTCCTACACACTGAACCCCGCCCCTGGGCACTTGCGAGTGCTCATTTGCATATGAATGAAATGGCGTTTTTTCCTGCATCTGCAAGTCTAAAGAAAATAACAAAGGTACCATTACATTCATATGTAGGTGTGCTACAGAGTCATGTAATCGCTGTATATGATCATATAGTGGTGACATATTCCCTTTAAGAGCTCACTCACTCTCCGGCAGTTGACTTCCTTCTCAGCTCTGCAAAGCCAAAGTCAAGACTGACAACCTATGGTCACCTCTTCTGCTACTGCAACTTTTCATCTACCCTGTCTCTGTGAAAAGAGACAAGCCAGGTTCCTCCATCAACCAGGGTCCTGCACTTCCAAAGCATTCAGGTTTAGGACTTCTTGTGGATTGTCCAGTTCCTCCTCTTGTTGATGTGAAGAAAATTTGGGCAGGTTCTGACTAGAAATGCTTGAGGCTGCTCAGCCAGGGCCTACAACCCAAAGGCTTTGTTCGACAGGTTCCCCTTACACTCCATGCAGCAACCACTGTGGACTATTCTCACTTCAAGATTGAAAATCACCCCCCAGGGAATGAACACACCCTCTGAGAAAGGACACGCCCCTGAGGTGCCAACTTGAATTAAATCTAGAAGAGCAATAAATTGAAGCTTGTTCTAGCTTTGTTTGAAAGAGATTGTCATGTATTATATGATGTCCGATTTTTAGTTTTTGTACAATAATCATGAGATAGCATATTTACTAACACAGAAAAGAATATAAAAGTAAAGTGAATTGTGTAACTGGGTATTGTACTACAAAGTACTGCATCAGGAAATGTAGTACAGAGGCGTAAGAAATATCTGCATTGGTAAGGATCTGATGGCAGACACGCGCGTGACAGAACATAATAACAGTGAAACACGACTTCAATATAACGTAATATACTGCAGCAAAATCACACACGTCCAAGCTAAAGAAGAAATTGCAATTATTGATAACCGGCCACAAAAGGAAGAAATATTGACGTATTTGTGATGCACGGTCGACCGTGTTCTACATATGTACAATGAATGTCGTTTTTCCCAATAGGTGAAGGATATTTAATACAATTTTTGCTACAATATTTCAGTCTGCTCCCTGACGGCGCTATATTAAACGTGAAAAAATATCTCCTTTTTATATCACTACCTCCTCACTTCAAAGCTCATAGGAAATTACCTTGTATATTTAAGGTATGGAAAGTCAATAACTATTTCACCAGAAGCATAAGTCATTAGATTACATTGTTCAAGGAAGGATCCCAGCCTGGATGTGCTTGTTTCATTTTTCATCTTCATTTTCTTGTTCTATATCTTTTTAATAATTTACATTTGTATTTTTTCTTTAATTTATTTTGTTCATTTTAATCAGTCATTTGTTATTCTTCTTGCATTTCTTATTTATTTTCTTGCTTTTTTAATTTACGATATGTATTAATTTATTTCTTATTTTGAGGTTTTTTTTTTTACTATTCATTTCCTTATATAGTGAGCATTTTTCTTTTCTTTTTTAAATTTTATTTTATTTTTTTAAATTAATTTCTCTGTTTTATTATTTGATTTTTTTCAGTCACCGTACTTTTCTTTGTTTCTTTTATTTATTTTTTTCCAGGTTTCTTTGACATTTTTCTTTTGGCCTTTCCATTGTTCTTTTGGTAACTGTTTATTTATTTTGTTTATAATTTCCATATTTTATTAATTTATTTTTTGCTAATTTTTTATTGTTTCTTTGGTTTTTCTACCTTTTTTTTCTTTTAGATTTTCTTCTTTTTTGTTACTCTTTATTTAATTTTTTTTAAATAATTTCCATCTTTTATTATTAAAGTTTTTCCTATTATTTATTTTTATGTGACCATTTTCCAATTTTTCTTGGATTCTCTTTCTGCATTTTTTTTCTCATTTTGTATTCAGCTCTATCCTATTACTTTTTTCTTTTCCCTTCTTTGTGTGATTTTTTTTTTAGATTTTTTGGCTTTTCTTTCTCTGCTTTTTCTTTTACTCTTTAATTTGTTGTATAATTTTTATTTATTATATCATTTTCATATTTTATATATTGTATTATTCTTCCTTTTATGCATTTTCCAATTTTTATTTTCTTTTTCTACATTTTTTTTATTAATATTCATCTCTATACTAGTATATTTTCAGTTTTTTTCTGATTATTCTTTTTTTTCCAATTTTTTTTCAGATTTTTCTGTTCTTTCTCTATTTTTCATTTTATAATTCATTGTTTGTTTTCTTTCTCTTTTTCCGAGTAGTCATTCCTCTGATTATCCCACAAATCTTGCTCATTAATGGAGATATATGTGTTTTTCTCCGCAGCTGCGGCAAGGGGATTTTCAGTGGAATTGTTTTCTCAGCACAACGGGTGTTAAATGTAATTGAGATGACTTGACAAGCTGACAAGGTACAGTTCCAGCCTGGAAACTCATCAACCAGTCAATAAAACATAATGCGCATCGTTCAGGCTGTAATTCGACAAAATAATAATAAAAAAAAAAGTAAAAAAAAAAACTTGGCCTAATAATCTAGAGAAGGGCTAGAAGAGCCAATTATCCTTCCTTGCTGGAGGGGTCCATATTATTGAACCTTTCAGTGCGCGGGGCCCGAGCCATTCATCAGGATCATGTAAATGAGTGTAATGTATGCGGTAAAGTGTGCGGATGACAAGGAGGCCAAACAAGTCTTCATTATTCCCTCGTTTTGCAGCCGTTACCAGATTTAATAAATGTTTGATAGCGTTTCCTTGATGCGGAGTTGACTTCAACAACTTTATAGCAGAGTTAAGCACTGAGCGGGGAGGAAAGTCCGTATCGCCTCGCCAAGATTTATTTTGCGTGTCTGGGTAGGCGCAGCTCGCACTCCATCATCTCATGGTGGAAATGAACTTATCCACTTTCATCAGAAAACATTTTTATGTTAATGTATTGTGCAGCCGGAAATATTAGCTCTAACGAGCAGCAAAAGCAATGACCACCTAGCTGCGGGCTGGCGGGACGTGGCCATAGCAGGTGCCGAAGAAGCAGATTCAGCGGGTGCTGGAGCCTGAAAATGTCCAAACCCCCTCTACAAAATGAAAAGACCCCAGTACTATAAATGGAACATTTACAGACCTGATACAAATTTTGCACTGAAGTCGCGGAGCTTCAAGATGCTCCTCTGGGGCAGGTCAGGTTCTTACATGATGAGGGCTTATTCCCGCTACACAGTTAAAGTAGTACTCCTGCAAACATTTTAATTCTGCGACCTGATAGAAAGGTACATGACGTAATCTGTGGTTAAGGTACTCTTCTTACCAGTGACAGTATTTGTGAGTTATCCCCTCCCTTCTGATCCTCAGCTATGTCATGTGACCAGCACTCTGACTTTCCAGGCACAGCATCTTATGTGTGGGCAGGAAGCCAGTTTCTCTAATCCTATGGGAGTCCTAATGTCAGTCTTATAGGAATGAATAGAGAAGTAACTGACTTCCTGTCCTGGGTGAGTTGGAGATTAGAGTGTCAGTCACATGACACAGCTGAGGATCAGAAGGGAGGTTATAACTCACAAATACAGTTACTGGTACGAAGATTACCTTCACAAAAAGGAAAATGATATAACTGAATACCCCAGCAAGTAATATGTGAAGGTGCCTATCTTTTAGACTATGTCTGGAATATGGCCTCTATCTAGAAAGCCCCCATATTGGGCTAAGGGCAAATGTTTCCAATGGGAAGGCGGTCATGTACCATATCAAAGAAGACCAGAATTTTCCCAGAAATCGATTGCCACAATCAGATTTGTAATATTTCTTGTGGTTCAAAAGTTATCAACAAGAAATTTGCAGAAACAACAGCCAAGAATGTTCCCTGTGATGCACAGCTATTTGACTGGTGCTGAACACAGGACTATAAACTTTGAAGTTTTGAACGTTCCGTGTTGATAGCTTTTGAACCACAAGAGATATTGCAAATCTGACTTCTGAGAAAATTTTAGTTCTCTTTGATATGCTACATGACCCCGTTCCCACAGGAAAAATTTGCCCTTGATCCAATATGGCAGCTTTCAAGATGGAGGCCATGTTCCAAACATCGCCTAAAAGATAGAACCCCCCCCCCATTACTTGCTGGGGTATTCAGATATTTAATTTTCCCTTTCATTTCTGAAATAAGAAGGGTGTCCTGAAACTTTTGACTTACCTTATATATCATGTAGTATAAAAGAATTTTTTTGTGTGTGTGGAAGTGCTACAGTACTTTAAGATTTGGGTTTAAATAATTTTTGCTAAAATATTGGGTTCCTGTAGAGCCTATGAAGCTTATCTGGACAATTTATAGAATAAATGTGTAAGGCTTATTATAACAGATGACTGGGCCACTGACCGTGGACACCCCATCCAGATGGCCCCAGCAATCAGCTGGAAAACTGTGGCCGGGCCCATATTTCCCCGCTGCAGCCACTGGAGGGAAATTGTAGTGTTACAATGTTGCAAAGAGTATGCATTCTAAATAAGGCGCCATACAACCCCCCAGTACAATATAGGGCATGTGGGGCCCCTGTTACAGGCTGTAACACACATTAAATGGGGCTTCAGAATCTGATGGAGACGGGAGTGTGACACAAGTATTAACAAAGGAGCAGAAAATAAAGTTCTACCCAATATATTTAGCCCATGACTCACTCATCAACAGGCGCAGTGCATGAGGAGATACTGGAGCACCCATCGCCTGATAAACCAGTAACACTAAATCACTTGTGGGCCACAGTTCAGATAATTTTATGAAACGTACAGTGCTTGGTGTATGCCACATACCTGGTGTATATTAGATATAGATCATGTGATACAGGATGAGTGATCACATTTTTTAATGGTACTTTATAGGATTAAAACCAACTTGCAAAGCTCTGTACAGACGCTGAACAAGCAGGGGATGCTGGAAGATTTAAAGTGATATTCCAATCTCAACATTTAGGACACATTTAAAAGATATTCCAAAAATCTCCAATAGATGGTCACCTCTTAATTCGCTATGGCAGCAAAACAGAAACCCGTTCACATATTTATGGCATATACTGTAAAAGTGACGTAAATGTCTAGATGGGAATATCATTTCAAGCACTGACTGTGTAAAATAGTGAGTGCAGCTCTGGAGTATAATACAGGATGTAACTCAGGATCAGTACAGGATAAGTAATGTATGTACACAGTGACTGCACCAGCAGAATAGTGAGTGCAGCTCTGGAGTGTAATACAGGATGTAACTCAGGATCAGTACAGGATAAGTAATGTATGTACACAGTGACTGCACCAGCAGAATAGTGAGTGCAGCTCTGGAGTATAATACAGGATGTAACTCAGGATCAGTACAGGATAAGTAATGTATGTACACAGTGACTGCACCAGCAGAATAGTAAGTGCAGCTCTGGAGTATAATACAGGATGTAACTGAGGATCAGTACAGGATAAGTGATGTATGTACACAGTGACTGCACCAGCAGAATAGTGAGTGCAGCTCTGGAGTATAATACAGGATGTAACTGAGGATCAGTACAGGATAAGTAATGTATGTACACAGTGACTGCACCAGCAGAATAGTGAGTGCAGCTCTGGAGTATAATACAGGATGTAACTCAGGATCAGTACAGGATAAGTAATGTATGTACACAGTGACTCCACCAGCAGAATAGTGAGTGCAGCTCTGGAGTATAATACAGAATGTAACTCAGGATCAATACAGGATAAGTAATGTATGTACACTGTGACTGCACCAGCAGAATAGTGAGTGCAGCTCTGGAGTATAATACAGGATGTAACTCAGGATCAGTACAGGATAAGTAATGTATGTACACAGTGACTGCACCAGCAGAATAGTGAGTGCAGCTCTGGAGTATAATACAGGATGTACCTCAGGATAAGTACAGGATAAGTAATGTATGTACACAGTGACTGCACCAGCAGAATAGTGAGTGCAGCTCTGGAGTATAATACAGGATGTAACTCAGGATCAGTACAGGATAAGTAATGTATGTACACAGTCACTGCACCAGCAGAATAGTGAGTGCAGCTCTGGAGTATAATACAGGATGTAACTCAGGATCAGTACAGGATAAGTAATGTATGTACACAGTCACTGCACCAGCAGAATAGTGAGTGCAGCTCTGGAGTATAATACAGGATGTAACTCAGGATCAGTACAGGATAAGTAATGTATGTATACAGTGACTGCACCAGCATAATAGTGAGTGCAGCTCTGGAGTATAATACAGGATGTAACTCAAGATCAGTACAGGATAAATAATGTAATGTATGTACACAGTGACTCCACCAGCAGAATAGTGAGAACAGCTCTGAAGTATAATACAGGATGTAACTAGGATCAGTACAGGATAAGTAATGTATGTACACAGTGACTGCACCAGCAGAATAGTGAGTACAGCTCTAAAGTATAATACAGGATGTAACTCAGGATCAGTACAGGATAAGTAATGTATGTACACAGTGACTGCACCAGCAGAATAGTGAGTACAGCTCTAAAGTATAATACAGGATGTAACTCAGGATCAGTACAGGATAAGTAATGTATGTACACAGTGACTGCACCAGCATAATAGTGAGTGCAGCTCTGGAGTATAATACAGGATGTAACTCAGGATCAGTACAGGATAAGTAATGTATGTACACAGTGACTGCACCAGCATAATAGTGAGTGCAGCTCTGGAGTATAATACAGGATGTAACTCAGGATCAGTACAGGATAAGTAATGTATGTACACAGTGACTGCACCAGCAGAATAGTGAGAACAGCTCTGAAGTATAATACAGGATGTAACTAGGATCAGTACAGGATAAGTAATGTATGTACACAGTGACTGCACCAGCAGAATAGTGAGTACAGCTCTAAAGTATAATACAGGATGTAACTCAGGATCAGTACAGGATAAGTAATGTATGTACACAGTGACTGCACCAGCATAATAGTGAGTGCAGCTCTGGAGTATAATACAGGATAAGTAATGTATGTACACAGTGACTGCACCAGCAGAATAGTGAGAACAGCTCTGAAGTATAATACAGGATGTAACTAGGATCAGTACAGGATAAGTAATGTATGTACACAGTGACTGCACCAGCAGAATAGTGAGTACAGCTCTAAAGTATAATACAGGATGTAACTCAGGATCAGTACAGGATAAGTAATGTATGTACACAGTGACTGCACCAGCATAATAGTGAGTGCAGCTCTGGAGTATAATACAGGATGTAACTCAGGATCAGTACAGGATAAGTAATGTATGTACACAGTGACTCCACCAGCAGAATAGTGAGTACAGCTCTGAAGTATAATACAGGATGTAACTAGGATCAGTAGAGGATAAGTAATGTATGTACACAGTGACTCCACCAGCAGAATAGTGAGTACAGCTCTGAAGTATAATACAGGATGTAACTCAGGATCAGTACGGGATAAGTAATGTATGTACACAGTGACTGCACCAGCAGAATAGTGAGTGCAGCTCTGGAGTATAATACAGGATGTAACTCAGGATCAGTACAGGATAAGTAATGTATGTACACAGTGACTGCACCAGCAGAATAGTGAGTGCAGCTCTGGAGTATAATACAGGATATAACTCAGGATCAGTACAGGATAAGTAATGTATGTACACAGTGACTCCAGCAGCAGAATAGTGAGTGCAGCTCTGGAGTATAATACAGGATGTAACTCAGGATCAGTACAGGATAAGTAATGTATGTACACAGTGACTCTACCAGCAGAATAGTGAGTGCAGCTCTGGAGTATAATACAGGATGTAACTCAGAATCAGTACAGGATAAGTAATGTAATGTATGAACACAGTGACTGCACCAGCAGAATAGTGAGTGCAGCTCTGGAGTATAATACAGGATGTAACTCAGGATCAGTACAGGATAAGTAATGTATGTACACAGTGACTGCACCAGCAGAATAGTGAGTGCAGCTCTGGAGTATAATACAGGATATAACTCAGGATCAGTACAGGATAAGTAATGTATGTACACAGTGACTGCACCAGCAGAATAGTGAGTGCAGCTCTGGAGTATAATACAGGATGTAACTCAGGATCAGTACAGGATAAGTAATGTATGTACACAGTGACTGCACCAGCAGAATAGTGAGTGCAGCTCTGGAGTATAATACAGGATGTAACTCAGGATCAGACTCCTGTATGAAGAATCAGCCGCCTTTTCTCATGCTCCTCTCCTTCGGAAGGACACGAGAGCAGTATGGTATATAGAGGTTAATAAGTCGTCCTTCCTGCCCTTTATTTAATGGACCTTTGCTACGGCCACTGCTGTATCAGGATGTAAGGAGTAGGCGAGTGCACCTGCCAATTATATATACAAATGATTGTATCGTTAATTGAGACTTAATTGCCTTGTTGTAATGCAATCTAATAATTACAATTTTCCTGGCCAGGGGCTGAGCTCGGGGAGAACTGAACGTCAATTACAGTATATATTATGGAGGCTGTGGAATTACACTGATTTATATTCATCATCAAAAATGCACTGAGGGGATGGAAGAAATTACAATCTATAGGAATTAAGCAGATAACCACCTCTGGGTATGGTATACCAGAGTCGAGCGCTCTGAGCATGGAGCAAAAATAGTCAAACAAAACAACAACAAATGAGTTAAGGCTAAATGAAGATTCGGATAAGAAACAGATGAATATTTTTATTTATTGTATAAACATGAGGGTAATGACTAAAAACATAAAACAACAATTTATAGTCTTAAGATAATCAAATGATAAAATATATAAAGTAGTGTTCCCAATATACAGTGCCTTGCGAAAGTATTGGCCCCCTGGAACTTTTCAACCTTTCGCCACATTTCAGGCTTCAAACTAAAAGATAGAATATTTTACATTTTTGGTGAAGAATCAACAACAAGTGGGTCACAATTGTGAAGTGGAAGGAAATTTATTGGATCATTTAAACTTTTTTTGTAATAATAAAACTGAAAAGTGGGGCGTGCAAAATTATTTGGCCCCCTTGCATTAATACTTTGTTGCGCCACCTTTTGCTGCGATTACAGCTGCGGTCAAAAATATTCTCTGACGATCTCACCGCTGTTATCATGGACGTAATGAAGTACGGTACAGTTAAGGGGACAGTCCGCTATGGAGCTCAGTGTTAAGGGGCAGATTGCTCTAGAGGTCACTCTTAAGGGGGCGGGGTGTTGTGGAAATCACTGTTAACAAGATGGAGTACTGTGGAGGTCACTAATAAAGGGGCGGCCACTGTGGAGGTCACTAATAAAGGGGCGGCCACTGTGGAGGTCACTAATAAAGGGGCGGCCACTGTGGAGGTCACTAATAAAGGGGCGGCCACTGTGGAGGTCACTAATAAAGGGGCGGCCACTGTGGAGGTCACTAATAAAGGGGCCGCCACTGTGGAGGTCACTAATAAAGGGGCGGCCACTGTGGAGGTCACTAATAAAGGGGCGGCCACTGTGGAGGTCACTAATAAAGGGGCGGCCACTGTGGAGGTCACTGTTAAGAGGGCTGGATGCTGTAGAGGTCACTGTTATACTTACATCTCAGTTTAATGTTGCTATTAAAGGGTTTGTGTTACTTCAGTAAGTGGCATTTATCATGTAGAGTTAGTTCAAGGCACTTACTAATGTATTGTAATTGTCCATATTGCCTCCTTTGCTGGCTGGATTCATTTTTTTCATCATATTATACACGGCTCGTTTCCATGGTTACGACCACCCTGTAATCCATCAGTGGTGGTCGTGCTTGCACACTGTGGGAAAAAAAGTGCCACCCTCTCTAGTGGCCAGGACCATGGGAGCGCACATAGGCTGGTGCTACTGCTGGATTACAGAGTGGTCGCAACCATGTAAACGAGCAGTGTATGATGTGAGCAAGCAAAGGAAGCAATATGGAGAATCACAATACATTAGTAAGTGCCTCGTATTTACTTTCTCTACATAATAAATGCTATTTGATGAAGTGAGAGGACCCCTATAATGTTTTTTGGTGCTTTGCAAATCATTGATGTTAAAGTCTGGAAAATAAAGGAAGTAGATAAGGAACAGTACAAGCTACACCCAGCACCTACACACCTAGAGACAGCCCAAGGGCGGCCATTGAACTATTGAAAGTGCACAATGTCCGTGTCCAGACTCTTTATTCTTCATCATGGGGATTCTGGGAGGGCCGTTCATAATCTCGAGGGGGTCATTTTTTTCTCATTGTAATCAATATGTAATCAATTGGCGATGGATTAAATAAAGCGACAGAAAAGCGTTAACCTTGAAATTACATCTGATTGATTATTAATAAAATAACAATAAGTGGAAGATGTCGAGCCGCTCCTGATGTGACTGATGAGATTTTTCTATCTAGCCGATATGCACAGTCCACCATCAACAACTACATGGGGGACGATGAGAAATATAATCTACAGAACTGGCCACTCTGTTCTAATGATACAAATTCAATATAATGTTGCTGCTAGTAAAATCCGTTGACAGGCTGCAATTCACATCACAACCACTGGGCGGCCGCACGTAGACATATATATCTTGTGACAAAGTATCGAAACATCATTTTTAACAAAGCCGCTCCCTTTGGGATATGCTGAGCCAATGGAGGGACACATCTGAACATCATGACCTCATCAGGTTGTTACCAGAGAAACTACTGGTGGATTTGGGCTTTTTTACAATAATGGGCAATCCCATGGGAGCTGGCTGGAGCTAATCACATATCAGTCTTGGGTCTTGGGATGATTCCCAAATAACCTATTAGCTCTTACTGATAACAGGCCAAAAAGGTGACCCTCATCTTAATGGTGGACCCAAGGAACCCTAGTCTGATGCTGGATGCCGATGTTCCCTGGTGGACAGTTCCACAACTCATAGTACTCCTTACCTTACAGGTAGGTTACGATGGAATTTAGATTGTGGACTGAATAATGACAATCCCTGTACAGTACTGTGGAATATGTACTAAAATAAATAAGTAAAAATAGTTTTAGGTGAACCTCTTATTCTTCATTATTAGGACCCACCTGTAAGTATATTGTCTGTACGTACATAGGTCAGCATACTGGTGAAACTGGCACCTGTAAAAGAGAGATCAGCAACTATTCTGAAACTACAACTCCCAGCATGTACAATTGTTTGCCACACCCCTCCTACTCTACAGCCAGCAGGGATTGAAAAAATGAAGCTAAAAATCTACTTCTGTCAGCTGCAGGGGTGGGAGGGAGCCTGACTTTCCGCCTGCAGCTCACACTCAGAAAGCACAGTGCTGCACAGTGAGCTGTTAAAAAGGACATCCTTGTGTCCATCCAGGCCCTGCACCGGGGACTCTCCACTATAGAGCTCAGTGTTTAGGGGCAAATTTCTCTAAGGGCCACTCTTAAGGGGGCGGGATGTTCTGGAAATCACTGTTAACGAGATGGGGTACTGTTGAGGTCAAAAGGGCAGGCCGCTGAAGAGGTCACTGTTAAGAGGGCTGGATGCTGTGGAGGTCACTGTTAAAGGGAAGGCGCTGTGGGGGTCTCTGTTAAGGGGAGGGAACGGTGGAGGTCACGGTTAAGGAGACGGTCCGCTATGGAGGTCAGTATTAAGGGGCGTAGTGTTGTAGAGGTCACATTTTAAGGGAACAGAGCTCTGTGGAGGTCACTGTTAAGGGGGCGGGGTTATTGTGGATATCACTGTTAACGATATAGGGTACTGTGGAGGTCACTAAAAAAGAGGCAGCTGCTGTGGAGATCACTGTTAAAGGGGAGGGCGCTGTGGATGCTACTGTTAAGGGGCAGGCCACTGTGGAGGTCACTGTTAAAGGAGCAGGCACTGTGGAGGTCACTGTTAAGGGAGGAGGGGACTGTGGAGGTCACTATTAAAGGGGCAGCTGGGTACTGTGAGGTTACTGTTAAGGGTCGTGGGGTACAGTGGAGGTCACTGTTAAGGCAGCAGAGTACTGTGACAGTCACTGTTAAAGGGGCAGTCACTGTGGAGGTCTCTGTTAAGGGGGCAGGGAATGGTGGAGGTTAGTTAAGGGGACTGTAACATGTGGTCAGTGTTATGAGGTGGGTGCTGTAGAGTTCACTGTTAATGGGCCAGTCCCCTGTGAAGGTCAAAGTTAAGGGGGTGGGCTGCTGTGGAGGTCCCATTTAAGGAGATGGGGCACTTGGGGGGGGGGGCAGTGTTAAGGGGTGGGGGGCTGTGAAGGTCACTGTTAAGGGGGCGAGGTACTGTAGATGCCACTGTTATAGTGGATACTGTCGATATCTTTTAAACGACACACACAAACATTAAATGAAATAGATTAAATATACCCGGGCAAAGCCAGTTCCTTCTGTTAGTAGATATATATATTGTAGGCTAAAAAATAAATGTAGATATTTTTATGCTGATCTCTTAGTCTTTATTATCAGGATCCACTAGGCTGCTCCTCCACCAGTAAGTATACGGTATGTATGTTGTTCAGTACATTGGTGAATCTGGCCCCTCTGTACTCTAGAGCAGGAGTCGGAAACCTCAAGCACTACAACTCCCAGCATATGCAGAACTTTCTGTTCTCAGAACTCCCATAGAAGTGAACGGAGATCACTGGCAGTTTTATATATATACTAGCAGAAAGACCCGGCTTTGCCTGGATATATTTCATCTATTTCATTTAATGTTTCTGTGTGTCATTGCAGAGAGAAAGTCATCCTTCCTCCCATCCCTGCAGCTGACAGAAATTGATTTGTACCTTCATTTTTTCAGTCCCCATTGGCTGAGGAGTGGGAGGGGGCGTGGTTTAATGGGACCCGGGGGGGGGGGGGTTAAGTCCGTCTTTTCAGGGTGGCCTGAATTATAGGTTAATGCCATGGTAATTTGAGGAAACACATGGGTAGCAGTGGAAGAAAACATTGCTTTGTGCGGGTATATTTAATCTATTTCATTTAGTGTTTCTGGTTGTCGTTGCAGAGAGAAAGTCATCCTCCCTCCCATCCCTGCAGCTGACAGATGTTGATTTTTACCTTCAATTGTTCAATCTCCATTGGCTGCGGAGTGGGAGGGGTCGTGGCCTGACCGAGTCGGGGGCGTGACGTAGCAAGACCTGGGGCGGGGTTTTAAGTCCTTCTTTTGATGGTGGCCAGAATTACAGGTTGATGCCATGGTAATTTATGAGGACACGCCATGGGTAACAGTGGAAGAAAACATTGCTTTGCACGGGTATATTTAATCTATTTCATTTAATGTTTCTGTGTGTCATTGCAGAGAGAAAGTCATCCTTCCTCCCATCCCTGCAGCTGACAGAAATTGATTTGTACCTTCATTTTTTCAGTCCCCATTGGCTGAGGAGTGGGAGAGGGCGTGGTTTAATGGGACCGGGGGGGGGGGTTAAGTCCGTCTTTTCAGGGTGGCCTGAATTATAGGTTAATGCCATGGTAATTTGAGGAAACACAATGGGTAGCAGTGGAAGAAAACATTGCTTTGTGCGGGTATATTTAATCTATTTCATTTAGTGTTTCTGGTTGTCGTTGCAGATGCAAGTCATCCGAGAAAGTCAGAGAAAGTCATCCTCCTCCCATCCCTGCAGCTGACAGATGTTGATTTTTACCTTCAATTGTTCAATCTCCATTGGCTGCGGAGTGGGAGGGGTCGTGGCCTGACCGAGTCGGGGGCGTGACGTAGCAAGACCTGGGGCGGGGTTTTAAGTCCTTCTTTTGATGGTGGCCAGAATTACAGGTTGATGCCATGGTAATTTATGAGGACACGCCATGGGTAACAGTGGAAGAAAACATTGCTTTGCACGGGTATATTTAATCTATTTCATTTAATGTTTCTGTATATTTTTGCAGAAAGAAATCCAACCTCCCTCTCACCCCTGCAGCTGACAGAAGTTGATTTTTACCTTCATTTTTTCAATCCCCATTGGCTGCGGAGTGGAGGGGGCGTGGCCTGACAGAGTCGGGGCGTGGTTTCGCGAGATCTGGGGCGGGGGTTTTAAGTCCTTCTTTTGAGGGTGGCATGAATTACAGGTCGATGACATGGTAATTTATGAGGACCCTCAATGGGTAGCAGTGGAAAAAAAACATCTTTTATTAGTACTGAATGGTCGTAGTCTAAAATTAGTCTATTTCATCGACGATTTTTGTGTGTCGTTGCAGAGAGAAATTCACCCTCCCACCCGTGCAGCTGATTTTTTTCAATCCCCGTTGCCTGCGGAGTGGGAGGGGGCATGGCCTGTCAGTGTTGGGGGCGTGGCTTAGCAAGATGCTTCGAACGGTTGTAGTCTGAAATTAGTCTATTTCATCTAAAATTTTGTGTGTCGTTGCAAAGAGAAATTCACCTTCCCACCCCTGCAGCAAACAGAAGTTTATTTTTCCCTTCATTTTTTCAATCCCTGTTGGCTGCGGAGTGGGAGGGGGCGTGACCTGACACAGTTAGGGGCGTGGCTTAGCAAAGAGCTTCGCATAGGTGAATTAATCTATTTCATTTAATGTTTCTGTGTGTCGTTGCAGAATGGCTGCGGAGTGAGAGGGGGCGTGACCTGACAGAGACGGGGCGTGGCTTAGCAAGACGATTCGAACAGTTGTAGTCTATAATTAGTCTATTTTATCTAAAATTTTTGTTTGTCGTTGCAGAGAGAAATTCACCCTCACACCCCTGCAGCAAACAGAAGTTTATTTTTACCTTTATTTTTTCAATCCCCGTTGGCTGCGGAGTGGGAGGGGGCGTGACCTGACAGAGTCGGGGGTGTGGATTAGCAAGACGCTTCACATGGGTGTATTTAATCTATTTCATTTAATGTTTCTGTGTGTCGTTGCAGAAAGAAAGTCATCCTCCCACCCATCCCTGCAGCTGACAGAAGTTGACTTTTACTTTTATTTTTTCAATCCCTGTTGGCTGTGGAGTGGGAGGGGGCGTGGCCTTACAGAGTCGGGGGCGTGCTTAGTGAGACCTGGGGCGGGGGTTTAAAGTACTTCTTTTAGGGTGGCCTGAATTAAAGGTCGATACCATGCTTATTTATGAGGCCACGCAATGGGCAGCAGTGGAGGAAAGCATCCTTTATTACTACTGAACTGAAGTTATAAAAAAAAACATAAGTTATATTTATGGTAACCAGAAAACCTTTAAAAATGTCAGTAAATAGAAATGGATGAGATCCTCAGCTGCTGATAATTACCTGGTTGTTATGGAAACCTGCCCTCCCTGTGTGTGCCTTTGCAGAGAATGGCAGACAGAAACTCATTTTTATAATATTAAGATATATATATATATATTGTTTGAAGTGTTTGGATATGGACTAATCTCACTTTCCTACCACTTCATCAGTGAACTCCACTTCATGTTCAGTGCATTTAACCTACAAAACTTCCACTTCAGGTGAATAATAACACACTGTTGTTTATTTTTGAATAGTTCTGCATAAAGCCGATAAGAAGAACTTAGTCATCTAATACAGAGGACACCCTCAGCCATCACGGCGTGCTATCTCCAAGCGCTCAGAGGGCCTCTGTGAATGGGCCATAACAGAAGATATTCCTCCATTATCCAAGCCCTGCTGAACGTCTGACGAAAAGTGACCCATTTGTTGCTGAGGTCAGGACAGAACTGAGGCTTTTTATTCCGTATTTACACAAACAATTCAAGAGCTGAAAACAAAATCTAAAACATTTGGAAATATGACGGAGGGGGAAAGTTACTGCCCTTGATAACTGAATAGTGAGTGTCCACAGTAAAGGAAGTGACCGGGTCACCCCTTCTATTTAAGTCTGGAAGGACCGAGGGTCACGCCCCCGTCTCCTCTCCTCTTCGATGGTATGTGCATTCCTTATGAAACAATAAAGGCTGCAATTATGTTGCTTTCTTCATTCTTAACGGCCAGACAGATTTTCTCCAGTGTTTTGTTGATCTCGCTACCAATGTATTCCGAGCTCTGAATTAGTCACCGGAATTAGCTCATGTCTCCACAGTGAAGAGACGCGGACGAGAGCAAAGTTCAATCTCAGTTAAAGCGTGGCAGATGGAGGACGCCTGGATTCTTCTTCTTCTTCACTACTGACCTCCAGTCCAGCAATTTTTTTGTAACATACAACCAGATCAGATGGATTTAAAGGGCAACTCCAGCCAGACACAAAAGTTTTCCTACTCATTCATATCTATAGTCTTTGCTTTTTGGGGGCTTGTGTTCCCCAGACGTGGCAGATGATCGGGTTTATTTGGATTCACATGGAATGATTGTACACTGTGGTCCTTAAAGGTGTATTCTGGTAACGTAACTTAATTTTTGATAAACTGCATTAAGGCTGCAAGCTGTGACCCAACCAGAACCCATACCTATACATATAACCAGAACCCATACCTGTACATATAACCAGAACCCATACCTGTACATATAACCAGAACCCTACTAACCCATACCTATACATATAACCAGAACCCATACCTATACATATAACCAGAACCCATACCTGTACATATAACCAGAACCCATACCTGTACATATAACCAGAACCCATACCTATACATATAACCAGAACCCATACCTATACATATAACCAGAACCCATACCTATACATATAACCAGAACCATACCTATACATATAACCAGAACCCATACCTGTACATATAACCCGAACCATACCTGTACATATAACCCGAACCCATACCTATACATATAACCAGAACCCATACCTGTACATATAACCAGAACCATACCTGTACATATAACAGAACCCATACCTATACATATAACCAGAAACCCATACCTATACATATAACCAGAACCCATACCTATACATATAACCAGAACCCATACCTGTACATATAACCCGAACCATACCTGTACATATAACCCGAACCCATACCTATACATATAAACCCAGAAACCCATACCTGTACATATAACCCGAAACCCATACCTGTACATATAACCAGACGCCCATACCTGTACATAAACCAGAGCCATACCTATAATATAACCAGAACCGCATACCTGTACATATAACCAGAACCCATACCTATACATATAACCCAAACCCATACCCTGTACATGTAACCAGAGCCCATACCTGTACATGTAACCAGAACCCATACCTATACATGTAACCAGAACCCATACTATACATGTAACCAGAACCATACCTATACATATAACCAGAAACCCCATACCTGTACATATAACCAAACCCATACCTGTACATATACCCAGAACCCATACCTGTACATATAACCAGAACCATACCTATACATATAACCAGAAACCCATACCATACATATAACCAGAACCCATACCTATACATATACCCAGAACCCTACCTGTACATATAACCAGAACCCATACCTGTACATATAACAACCCATACCTGTACATATAACCAGAACCTCCATAACCTACTACATATAACCAGAACCCATACCTGTACATATAACCAGACAACCTACATACCAGAACCCATACCTATACATATAACCAGACCCCATACCTATACATATAACCAGACCCCATACCTGTACATATAACCAGAACCCATACCTGTACATATAACCAGAACCCATACCTGTACATATAACCAGAACCCATACCTATACATATAACCAGAACCCATACCTGTACATATAACCAGAACCCATACCTATACATATAACCAGAACCCATACCTGTACATATAACCAGAGCTTCATTTTACCTTAGAATCCATTTGTCTAGCTCCTGTGTGATCCTGCAGCACACTGAGAGTATCATGGCACCTGATCTTCCCTCACAAAACTACAATCCCCAAAATCCTTAGCTTTCTGCTGTGAGTGTTGATGATTACTGATTGGCTGCCTGATATCACAGTGTAGACACGCCCCGTCTATACAGTAATCAGCAGCACACTGACATTTAGCTAGAGAACCGATAGCAACACACTGAGCATGCCTGACCTGACAAAGGCTCAGAACTACAGGTCGATGCCATGGTAACTTATGAGGAACACAGTGGGTAGCAGGGGAAGAAAAGTACTATAACTACTAACTACTACTGACTATAACTACTGAACGGTAAATATGTGAAATTGACATTATATGAGGTAATTATTGATGATGAATTAGTCTAAAACATAAGTTATATTTATGGTAACCTGAATATCCCTTTAAATGCAGTCTTCTAGCAGGAAATTGCCTTGAAGGACTACTCAGGGTAATAATACCTTTCACTTAGCGATCTGTTGCTATATTCTGGAGAAATATATGCAAATGAGTCACTCTGTGCACCTTTGCTCAACCTAGAACACTGAGTTTTTAGGGATCCTTGCGGACACCATGCCACTACCTTTCAAGAACCCCATGAACATGCCGGTTGGCGCTGTAGAGCGGGAGGACAGATTAGTAGTAATATTCAGCAAATTTTGATGGGACACGTGATCTAGGTAATTGTCACTTCCCTTTTCCAATGCAATATCATAGACTTCCATGCTGTGGTAATTGTCCTCAGAGTCTAGATAAGATTTACAGGGGTAACATAGTGCACAAGCCTAGCCAGCCCATGACACTAGCTCTCCTATCCTCCTGCTCCGTATAATGGTCAGACAGACGGTTTTGGGAAATATTCACTTTCTTTTTGCCAGCCCCGAGCATTGGCCTGGATTAAAGGGGTATTCCCATCACATACAAAGGGGGCATATCGGTAGGATATGCCCCCGTACCTACAAGAAGAACGGAGCGCGGAGAGCTGTTGCTGGAGGACCCCGGATTCCCTAGGGTCCGTCCACCACCAAGCTCTGCTCCCATGGAAGTGAATGAGAGTACACCATGCTCCTATGCCCCCTCTCCTATTCATTTCTATGGGGAAGGCGGAAGTAGCGGAGCCAGCACTCAGCTATTTTTGGTGGCCCCATTGAAATGAATGGAGGGCGGCTGCACATGCTCAGTGCATCCTCCATTCAGTTCCCTGCTCCATTCTCATTGTAGGTGCGGGTCCCACTTATCAGAGGATTGAAGGCATATCCTAGCTTTATGCCCCCATTGTATGTGATGGTAAAATACCTTTAAGTTATTTAGACACACAGCATCAACAACTCCTAACAGAGTTTCCTGAAGTTTTATTACACGGTCCTTTATATTATGAGTTATTGATTTATCAGGCATCGGTTCAGTTTGTCTCCTCTATATAAGCTTTGAATCTGTACTATGGGGCCTCATTCCATCTGGGCTTATCACCTGATGTGATGTATATGTCTAATTATATGTGATACTTTGTATTTTTATATATTTAGTACTCTTTATTTATTGGGGCTATTAGCAGTGTGGATAGGTTGTCTATCCGGAAATTACATCCTGGTCACCTCGGGTCATACATACACATGTGAAACTTTGCTTTCAGTATCTGATGTGACCTCCTTGTGCAGCAATGACTACAGCTAAACGTGTCCAGTAATTGTTGATTATTTCTGCACATTGGCTTGGAGGAATTTTAGCTCAGCTTGATGAGCATCAACAACTCTTCTTCTAAGGTCCTTAGAAATCTCCTTGGTTCCTGTCATGACATGTTTAAAAGTTTAGACTTTGATATAACCTTCTTTAGGACACTTTCACATCTGAGTTGTGCTTTCCGATTTTGAGATCCAGCACAGGTTCCCAAAACCACAGCAAAATGCTTCAGTTTTGCCCCATTCATTGTCAATGGAGACAAAACCGAATAAACCAGAATGGAGTGCCCACCAGAATGCATTCCATTATGGTTTGTTGTGTTCCCATGTCGGACATAAAACCGCTGCAAGCAGCGTTTTGTGTGCGGCATGTGAAACTGAACATTTTGCTTCCGAAAAAAAAAACAGAGTCAATGGTTTTAGTGCTGGAGCACCTTAAGGCCCTTTTACACGGAAAGATAAATCGTATTAGCGATCGTATATTAACGAACGATGAACGATCGAACGATGCAATGTAAATACCGTTTACATTGAAAGAGAAGTCGTTCACAATCTTCGTACTTTCGGTCGTTTTATAATCGTTATTACGATCGTTCCTTGCTTTTACATTAACCGATGTATTGCTTACAGGGGAGGGGAAAGGTGTGAGTGAATTAAAAAGTGAAAAGAAGTAGGTGTTTACAGGTGTTCAATTACCACCCATGAACCGCCCTCATAACCTCCTACTGTACAAAAATACAAGATTTCGCCAATGATGGCACAGCACAATGGCGGATGAAGTTGCGAGCGCAATAGCGAGCAGAATGGAGGACGAAATACGAACGCAACAACGAGCAGATCTTCGCGCCGAAATAAAACCAGGTTTGAAATTCAAACTATTCATACGCGAGAAGAAGACACGTATTTCCGGTCGCTACGTGAGCCAATGGAATTTTAATGGGACGTGCCGAACTATTGGGACTAATTAGAATGAATAACGCCTATATAAACAATTGACTCCTCCCATTACCATCTGCCAACGACTAAACGATTTTCGTTTAAACTGGAAGATTTTCAAACGATTAACGATTAATTTATTGGCAGGACAAAAGATGCGATCAACGAGAAGCGAACGAAATCTTGTTCGTCGTTAAATCGTTAACCGTGTTTATACACAACAATAATCGTGCAAATTCGAACGTTTTAACGATTATTTGAACGATAATCGGCTCGTGTAAAAGGGCCTTTAGTCTGATTTCACCTTCAAATCATCTGCTAATCCTAAAGGTTCACATACTTTTACCACTCACAGACATGTCATATCAGATCAGTTTCCTCAATAAATAAGTGACTAAGTCTTATACTTTTGACTAATTTATTTGACGTGGTTATCTTTATCTACTTTTCGGAGTTGTGTGACGATCTGATGTAGTTTTAGCTTAAATTTATGCAGAAATAAAGCGAATTCTAAAGGATTCACAGATTTTCAAGCACCACTGTAGATAGATATGTGGCCCCATTTTCCACTGGGGCCCAGGGGCTTTGAGGTGCACTTCTGTCTATAGGTTATGTTGATGACTTATCTGTATACTGTAACTGAATACTTCAAGTAACACACTTTAAACTTTTTTTTTTAAACCAAATTTTTTTAAAAATTTATTTATAATTCGTGCACTTTTTCTAGAGAATGTTGTTCCCATTATACATTGGAAAATATATAAAAATATACAACAAATGTCACAGAATGTGTAATACATGTCACAGAAAACACATCAAATAATATACAACAAATGTCACAGAATATATATTACATGTCAGAGAAAATACATAAAAAATATACAATAAATGATGAAGAATATACAACACATCAAAGAACGTAACACATGTCACAGAATACACAATAGATGTCACAGAATATACAACTAATGTCACAGAATAAAAAACTAATGTAACAGAGTATACAACTAATGATACAGAATATACAACTAATGATACAGAATATATAACTAATGTCACAGAATATACAACTAATGTCACAGAATATATAACTAATGTCACAGAGTATACAACTAATGTTACAGAATATATAACTAATGTCACAGAATATACAACTAATGTCACAGAATATACAACTAATGTCACAGAATATATAACTAATGTCACAGAATATACAACTAATGTCACAGAATATACAACTAATGTCACAGAATATACAACTAATGTTACAGAATATATAACTAATGTCACAGAGTATACAACTAATGTTACAGAATATATAACTAATGTCACAGAATATATAACTAATGTCACAGAATATACAACTAATGTCACAGAATATATAAATAATGTCACAGAATATATAACTAATGTCACAGAATATACAACTAATGTCACAGAATATACAACTGTCACAGAATATACTGTACAACTAATGTTACAGAGTATATAACTAATGTCACAGAATATACAACTAATGTCACAGAATATATAACTAATGTCACAGAGTATACAACTAATGTTACAGAATATATAACTAATGTCACAGAATATACAACTGTCACAGAATATACTGTACAACTAATGTCACAGAATATATAACTAATGTCACAGAATATACAACTAATGTCACAGAATATATAACTAATGTCACAGAGTATACAACTAATGTTACAGAATATATAACTAATGTCACAGAATATACAACTGTCAGAGAATATACTGTACAACTAATGTCACGGAATATATAACTAATGTCACAGAATATATAACTAATGTCACAAAATATACAACTAATGTCACGGAATATACAACTAATGTCACAGAATATAAAACTAATGTCACAGAACATACAACTAATGTCACGGAATATACAACTAATGTCACGGAATATATAACTAATGTCACAGAATATACAACTAATGTCACAGAATATACAACTAATGTCACAGAATATATAACTAATATCACAAAATATACAACTAATGTCACAGAATAGTCAACACATCACAGAATATACAACTGTCAATGAACATACAACTAATGTCATAGAACATTCACACATGTCACAGAATATACAACTAATGTTACAGAATTTAAAACTAATGTCACAGAATATACCATACAATACAGATATTGCACAACACGTCAAATAATTTACAATAAATGCTGCATTTATCAAAACAGTCCAAAAGTATCCAGATCTGTAAAGTTTTTGCTTTTGTTCCTGTAGATTTTTTTTCCACCCATCTAATTACAAGCAGCAGAGATGGTACTGTAGAACGACACAAGATATTCTGCTCTTACTCTTTAAGACCAGAGAGACTTGTCCTCCTCGTTAATCAGGATATTGATATACTCACACATCACTAATTTCCCGACATAAAAGCGAGGAAGCATTTTCCGTATAAAGCCAATAAGCACAAAATTCTAAAAGCGATGAGGATAGAAGGAACTCCGCGTCTGGAAACAGTGTAAATAAGCTTGATGGATCTCCACCAGAGCCACCTGGTCTTTGCAAACACAAATAATCAAGTAAAATCAATGATGCCACACTCAGTATAGAAAATGTACGAATGCTAATGCCACGTTATTAATGTGAGATACTTGGCAAATACATTTTATTCAAAATTATTCGTGCCTGTCTGCCAATGACAAGGCAATCTCATTAAGACAGGAACCTAACACTAAATAATACCTCTGCTGATGCCATACTGGCCTCCATTAAATTCAGGGAATGCAGGTACCTCATGCATGCTGAGCCCACACTGTATTACACCTCTTCTGGTGCCACAATGGCCTTCATTAAACTTAGGGAATGCAGTTTCCACATGCATGCTGAGCCCACTTGTCTGTCCCACAGGCTGATTTTAATTAGTGCCAGTATAAAGCTGTACCCTGCTCTCCCTGTATTTACTGGAGGCCATTTGGCACCAGGAGAGGTATAGTACAGTGTGAGCTCAGCATGCATGTGGAACCTGCATTTCCTGGATTGAATGGACATCAGTATGGCACCAGAGGAGTAACATTTACTGTAGGTTCCTGTCCTAAAGAGATCGCCTTGTCGTTGGTGGACAGGCACAAATAATTTTGTTCAAAATGTATTTGCCAAGAATCTCACATTTATAATATAGCATTAGCACTAGTATGTTTTCTATAGTGAGTGTGGCACTATTGTATTTACTGTATTATTTGTGTTTGCAGAGTGCTGTTACATTGTGTTTGTGTTTTTGTGCTTGGTGGCCCAATCTCAGTTTGAAGGCTTGGAACTTAAACTTCAGAGATGGCGAGGCCATGGTATCGCCATGTGTATTACATTCCAGTGCACCCACATTCATACTGAATCTGTTCTGTAGGTACTGTGCCATAAGTATTACAGGCTTTTGTAATTTATCGCTATCTACATCACTGTGCAGGGCACCAAGATTCATAGCTAATCCCTTCTGTTCGCTGTAGAATTACTGTGCATCAGTATTACAGGTCAATAAAAGCATCAGGTCTAATTCATAGCCATGAATTTAACTGTGCAGTGTACCAAGATTAGTCGTCAGCAGTGGCAGTAACAGCGTACACCAAGGCTCACAGCTGATCCCTTCAGTTAAACAAAAAGAAAAGCATGCATCAGCCTTCAGTAAAGCAAAAAAACAAAAAAAAACACAAAAAACAAACGTGCTCGCCCCTGCTGGAGCTGTGTCCAAATGTCTCCTTAGTAGAACAAAATGAAATGGAGGCAGTGGCAATAAAGTAATGGGGAAAAAACAAGGCTCTTTTAGTACATGTTGGGCAGTCCAATCACTTGTTTTTTAATCCCTTCTGTTAGCTGTAGATTTACTGTGTGTCAGTATTACAGGTCACTGTTACCATCAGGTCTAATTTATCATCGTGGACTTAACTGTGCAGTGCCCCAAGATTCAAGTATTGGCCCCATAACAGAGCAGGGAGAGTGGCAGTAGCAGTAGTGGCCCCATGAGTGGGGACTGTGGAAGCAGCAGCAACATTATCACTGTTTATTTTTCCGTTCTTCTGATCCATCAGAACAGAAAACTAAAAGTAGTCTAGGGGATATTGGATCATGGGTGACAGAGTAAAGTCCAAATATGTTATAGCGTGCTGGCTGAGGTTCTGCTGCATGTCCTGCTGCTCCTGGGTGGTTTCTTCAGTAGGCAGCTGAAGAAAACTGCTTATCATAGACTGAAATTGCTGCATATGGAGCTGATGCTGCTCCTGCTCCCCCACCATTGTAAAGTAATGAAACTACACACTTACAAAGTCATATGCAAAAGGAAGTTGTTTTTTTTTATAATGCAATACTTTGTGCCAAAAGCAAAACATAAAGGTGCCAAAAAAGGAAAGAAAAAGAAAAAAATCCAAATAGCAAGAGTGATATCAATAGCTGATGTTTCGGTCAGTAAAGGACCTTTTTCAAAATATTGCTGTGGAGTAACTTGGAGGATGAGGTGGAAGTAGGAGATGGCGCCCCACGTGGAGGACGCTAGGGCAGGAAGCTCCCCCACCAGTCATGGCAGTGGAGCATGAGGAGCAGAGGGTTCCCCCGGTCAGAGTTTCCTGAGGACAGGTGCTTGTAGGCAGCAACCAACAGACTACACAGCATGTCTCTATAGTAGTCCATTTTTGCATCCCTCTCAGAAGGTCTAAAAAACGCCCCTATTTTTGACCAGTAGCAAAGGTCTAATAATGTGGATAGCCAGTAGTCATCCCTCTGCCAAATCCTGACAATGAGGCAGTCAGTAAGCATACAAGAAAGTATACATCTGGCCATTTACGCAAGGGACTCGGGGGGCCTCCATCATCACTGCATACTGCCATGGTCTGTCAGGGTCATATGCATCTTTTTCTTCATTGCCCTCCAGCTCCTCCTGCTCCACTCCTAAAGTACATATATTGTTCCTGACCATAGTTGCAACTCCATACGTCGGTGCTGGTGTGAACTCTACCAGAAACCAAGAGGCCTAAGGACTGGCCCACCTTCTGCTCAACGATGGGAGATGCAGCGGTTGCTGCATCAGGCAGTAACACTAAATGAGTGGCACGGTTTTCCCATACCACTTTATGGTGACGCTCCATGTGTTGACAAGGGGCCATCGTGCCAACATTAGCACCCTGGCCGCGCCTCACCTTCTGCCCACACATCCTGCATACTGCGACACTAACGTCTCCCAGAGACTTGCTGAAAAATTCCCACACTGCCGAGTATGGCATTTTCCTTCCACCAATGCATGATTTCTGCCTGCCACTGATTTTATGAACCCGTGCACTGCTAGTGAGTTCCTCACAGGTAGTCTTCCGAGTAGCAGATGGTCTACCCCTCCCGCGATTGGCTGCAGATCTCCCACTGCATCCACCCTGCTGTCTCATGGGCACACTTCCACCCTGCTGTTTCATGGGCATGCTGCCATCCTTGCCCCCTGATGCTGATGATGCCCCCTCTTCACCGGGATCCCAAGTGTGTAAGACTACATCATCATCTACATTGGTTTGTTCCTCACTAATTTCACTGTCACCTGTCTCTTGTGCATATCCCTGACCTCTCGCAACATGTACACCCACCGATCACCCACCCACTCATGGGTAGTTGCATGCCTAGAGAAGCCCACAGTGAACCTCTTCTCCAAGTCTGTGCTGGCCAGAAACTGCTGACTGTCCCCACAAAGCTCATTTCTGCTGAAAAATGGAGCAGAGCTGACGGCTACCATTACTTGTATAGCAGAAGGAGCTGCAAAAGCAAGATTTAGGTTCAGGAGAGGGCACAGAGGTAGTTCTGCGTCCATGCCAACTAAGCGTGGCATAAGAGGAACCCAGCGATTCTGGGATGTGTGTATCTGTTGTCACTTGAGATAATGTTGAAGAGTGAGTCAACCTTTCCAGTACAGCTGGATTGTTGGTGAAAGCACGACTGCTGGATGACAGTGGCTACTGTGGCCTGTTGCTGTGGCTGCTACTACCACCCTCCTCTTCTGCTGCTACTTGTGCCGGCTTCAGAAACATTTTTGCCACTGCCCATTTCTTTGGCGGGCCCAGGCAACTGTCTATTGGACATAGGGTAAAATAACTGTATAAGTCATGTAACGGATTAACGGAGATTGTGGCAGTAGGTTAACAAGATGCAGACAGCGATATATTACACCGCACTTTAGTACTGAGGCACAGTAATTCTATGTATAGATTAAAAGATTAACTGGGATTGAGGCAGCAGGTGAACAAGCTGCACACAATGATTACTGTGAGACTGCACTGTCCCTGCAGTTTCCCTACACTGTCCATGTGCTCTCCCTATTCTATATTCTACAATCAAAAGCTTTCTGAAACACTGTTCCTAGCACATAAACGCTTGTCACATCTCTCCGTATGTTCAGCTCACAGTGAAATGGTGGAGACTGTGCGGGATGAGGCTTTTATAAGGCTGTGACATCACAGGGGATGGCTATCTGTGCGGTAATCTCGAGTTCTCACTTCTTACTTTCACCCTGTAACATGTGCTGCAGCCATTTTAAGAAAAAAAATCAGATTTGTTAGCATAAGGAATTTTTCCTAAACTTCAGATCGAACTCCACTTCTGAAGATTCGACTTGCTCAAGACTATGAATATTCCTCATAACAAAGCTGACTTTAATTGCTCCTCTGCAGAAAATAAATTGGATACAAAAAAACGAGCAAATAATAATATTAGTGTCTAATACTAATATTATATTTTACATTTATGTCTAAAAACCTTTGAATGACTGTTACATTTTATGTCGGCTCTACAGACTTTTAATTAAAATTTACATTGCCGGCTGTAATATTTGCTATGAGTGTAATTATATAGAAATGCAAATGTTATTGAAAATACATGCCTAATCCTCGGCAGAGATCGGGATGTATGTCTTGAAGGAAAAAAAAAAGGAAAATTGACTTTGACCTTGAGTGGCAATAAAATCCTGGGAGCAATCACTCTTCTCTGTCACATTTTTCTGCAACTTTCATTATAAATTATTTAAGACTTTTGGAAAGTGTTAAAAAAGAGCACTTACAATGACACTTATACCACATATTAGATGGGCCTGTTCTTGCCAATTCTATTGTTAATTCCCCTCTGTGTACTCACTTAACGAGGGTGCCAACGAGGATATTGATGCCTCCGAACTTGACTGAAACAACAATCTCATTTTATTAAGATCACTTAACGGCTTTTAGATAATATTGGGTTCGCCCTTTGTAGTTGACTCAAGGTTTCCTTCTAGACGTCTTAAAAGGCATTTTGTCCTCTTGTGGCACTGGCTGGTAACCTCCAGCTTACAAGGTCCATTGTCCAGCTCTTCTACTCTTACGGATAGAGATGAGCGAACGTGCTCGTAACGAGCACTGTAGCGCCTGGCTCCCCTGCGATCGCATGGGCGCAGGCATCCGCTTCCGTCGGGTGAGGAGGACGGAAGCAGATGCCTGCGCTCATGCGAGCGCAGGGGAGCCGAGCGCTACAGTGCTCGTTACGAGCACGTTCGCTCATCTCTACTTACGGAGTGTCTTTGGACCAGACGACCTTCCAGCTTCATCAAATGTCCAGCCATTCACACTGCATATATGGTTCTTCTCAAAATGTATGGTATGTAGAGACTCTGACTAGGGTGCAACATGCTTGTGCTAGAAAGTCTATGACCTGTATTCCTCTGATATGGTACACTTGATCTTTATGGTTTCTCAAATGTTGACCCATATGTAATAATTCACTAGAAACCAGATATGCAATCCAGTTCTATTTCCAAAAGGACAAGCATATTGGGTGTCTGAAGAGAAAATTGCTCTGGTGAGCTGAGTGACATTGGGTGTTTTTTCTCATTAGGGAGACCAAAAACTGTAGTATTTTTTTCCTGTCCTTGGAAGAAATGTCTTTCCCCAAAACTGAAAAGTATGAAATTAGCTTTCCTTCCAAAATAGAAAAGAACAGTGTGCCTAACTGATACCAGAAAATGTAAGATGCTAAATTGTGCAACATAGGCTAGACTACAATTCTCCTCATGCATACTTGTTAGTCTCCCTAATGAGAAAGAGCATCTACCCAAGAGTACCCCCAAGGCCATTCAGCTAACTAGTGCAATTTTCTTTTCAGATACACAGTATTCTTTTCCTTTTGCAAGGAGAACTGAATTGCATGTCTCATTTATAGTGGAGTATTATGTGAGGGTCTCTCTCTGTCAGGATTCATACCAATTATTAGAGCAATTTGAGCATACTTAATTCAGGTCCAAATCTAATTTTTTTAATAATTGGCTGAATAAGACATGCAAGGAATAAAAAAAAATGCTTACTTCAAATCTACCCAACCTCTCATACAGATTCCATGATGATATGGTCTTCAGAGAATGAATAATCAAATCTTTAAGGGGTTTTCCAACTATAGGAATTATTAACCTCTGATACATCACTGCGGTAAGCCACAACTTCCTCATCAGTGTGGTTCGAACTGCCAAGGGCTTCACCACTTCTCAAAATCAATGGATGCCGGGCCCTTCATGTTCAGCATGGATGGAGTTCCCAGAGTTTGGACACCCACCAATCAAAATATTAGTGATATTTCATAACAATTCCCCTTTAAATATGCTAAAAAGTTCTATTGGGGGTAAAGCCAATCAGGGTTGTTAGTTTTGCTGAAGAACTGCTTATTCTAGACCAATGATCTAGATAGGAGTCTGTACTCTGTGTACATCTTACATTGTATTGACATTTCTCCTTAGCTCCTTACAGTAATTTTATTCTGAAGATCTAACCAAATTTTATCAGGTTTCACAATGTATAAACAGTCCTTGAAGGGGCATTCCCATCTTGAAGGGGTATTTCCATCCCATCCTGTCTAGTGAGGTGAACTCAGGCAGAGGATGAATGAAGAGGTGGCTGTGGTGTGCATAGTCTGCTGTGATTGACTCACCTACCTGCTAATGATCATGACATGACTCTGCTTAATGTGCCTCAGTCTGTACAGCAAAGCTGAAAAATGATCTGTAGAATACAGGCAGTGTGAGCCCAGTGACCAATGTAAAAACTGCCATATCTCAAGGTGTAGGCTCTAAGAAGCTCAATAAGGGTGAGCAAGGTTGCTTGTAGCATGTTCATTGTGCTCTTTGCTCAATTTTCCACCGCCAAATGATACACTATCCGATATTTTGTTTGATTGTTTTCATTGTGTCTATATCTGTCTTTATATATGTCATATATGTCTTAGAGGATGAATAGACAAACCCTAACCACTCTACGGAGGCCGAGTAAAGGTGAGATACAGAGGCAGCAAATGTTAACTTTTCATTAAATGAGTTGACTTTTCCAATGGCTTTTGTGCCAATTTTTCCGCAACTGTGTATTTAACGCATTAAGCGATTTGCTACATCTGTAGGGTCATAGGTAGAGGGATAATGCATTGTACGTGCATTGTGCCTGCTATATTGTTCAGTTCTTGTCTCCTTCAGGTTCTTTGGATTGATGTTTTTTTTTCAACAATAAATCCATCTTTTCTGACTATTTTTTTATGTGGCTTCAATAATCATGTGTGTAGACCAGGCGAGGATTCGACAATACCTGACTGCACACAAGAGCCTGAACCAGCATGAACCAGGTAACTCATTTTCTATTAAGCCGTCTACATTGTTAAGCTCTTTAGGTCAGTTGACTCCAAGGATTTTTCAGGCGACTGAGCTGTTCCTTTTTTGTTGAGGCTGCATGTCTAATTCTTCGTATGGTGACATCACAATCCATCCTAGAGAGCCCTGATAAACCTTGTTACTATTTGGAGCATTCAAGGGAGCTTTATCACTATTGGGGGCACTTTGGAGAGCTACAAATGGCACTGTGGTGCATTATTACTACTGGTGAAACTGAGGGGCATTATTATTAGTGTTGAGCCAAGCTTTGAATGCTTCATCAGAAGTCGCTTCATTCAAAACTTCAGAATGATACTGTATGGAGATCTGTCTCACTGGGTAACACTGACATAGAAAAGGACCTAGGAATTTTAGTGAACAGCAAACTAAGCTGCAGAAACCAGTGTCAGACAGCTGCTGCCAAGGCCAATAAGATAATGGGTTGTATCAAAAGGGGCATAGATGGCGGTGATGAGAACATAGTCCTGCCACTTTACAAATCACTAATCAGACCACACATGGAGTACTGTGTACAGTTCTGGGCTCCTGTGAACAAGGCAGACATAGTAGAGCTGGAGAGGGTTCAGAGGAGGGCAACTAAAGTGATAACTGGAATGGGTGGACTACAGGTCCCAGAAAGATTATCAAAACTAGGAACGACTGAGGGGAGATGTAATAACTAGAGATGAGCGAGTAGTGAAATATTCGAAAGTTCGAAATTCGATTCGAATAGACCGCGATATTCGACTATTCGACCGAATATCGAATCCCATTAAAGTCTATGGGAAAAAAATGCTCGCCACTTGGAAATCTCAATTCGACCACTTGGAGGTCACCAAGTCCACCCTGAAACCTCAGAAAAGGATGCCAACACTGCTGGAATGCAACTGGGACAGCAGGGGAAGCATGTCTGGGTGCATATAACGCGCCCAAGTCGGACTATTACGCCACTATCACAGCCTCTCAACAATACACTCCAAAGACAATGTAATCTCTCTGTAAAGTGAGACCATACAAGGAAACCTTCTTTCCTCTACATTGCCATGGACCCCAAGCCAAACTAGACAAAAAAGAAGATAAAATTCTGCACCCCTTAAAATCACGTTTGCCTATGACAACCACAGATGGCATAGGTAAGGGGGAAAGCAATCAAGCCATCACTATTTTTCCCTCTGTGCCATCCCTGCCTTGCCCAGGCACATGTCCCAAAACATCATCCACGCCCGAGTAACACGGGTAACTGCAAAAGGCCATTTGACCACCAACACTTTGGTTTGAGGCCGGGGATGCTACATCTCCCTGACAGCACACTGGGTGAATGTTGTGGAGGCGGGGACGGGCAAACCTGCTACCCCCACCCAAGTTTTGGGCCTTGGTTCTGTCTGGATTTCCGCAACCCTTACAGACAGCTCGGCAAACCCCTCCTTCTCCTTCTAGATTTGTTAAATCTGTCCACCACCCAGTCAAGTCCACAAAGTCCAGTCTCGTCGATAGCCTGC
>ONZH01022108.1:0-21385 GCA_900303285.1 Rhinella marina | reverse complement strand
TGCTGCTCAGTGTACCAGAATAGCGATTTCACTGCCTGATTTTCTGTCTAGAAATCGTCCCTCTCCTATCCCAATTCAGATTATGTACCCAACTCAATTCAGATTATATATCCCTGATCTCCTCATTTCTTTTCTTTAGTTTTTCTTTCACTTGCCCTATCTGTCCTGATGTCTGTCTCTGGTCTAAAATCAATAGCAAATGGCAGATTCCAGCGCTGCAGAGCTATTTATAGGGCTGTGACATCACAGGACCTGGCTGGCTGCTAATTGGCTACATGTCTTCATGTGATCGCATTGTGGGTGTTTACTTCTTTGTCCCAGAAATCCTTGCCCCATGTCATGCCATGTGCTTGCGGCCATTTTAGAAAAAAAAAAAAAGGTTCGTTACTACGAATCGCCATGAAATTCGCTTTTGTTGCGAATCGAATTTTCCATGAAATTCATAATGAATGCCACTTCGTTAGCTTCGATTCACTCATCTCTAGTCATAATCTCACACAGATTGCGCATGTGCAGTTCGTACCCTAAGGCTGATGCCAGCACAAGGCTGATGTAGCTGGTGCTGCTTCTGACCCCCCCATCCCCCTACCCTCTTCAGCAGTCATGCAGTGTGAGTTGAGAGGGTTTGCCTGGTTAGACCTTTGTGAGGATGGGTGATGGGGCACATAGGTAGCGACCAACCAGCTACAAAGAATGTCTCAATGGTACTCAAAAAAAGGCCCCCATTTTGGACTGGTAGCGAGGGTCTAACATTGTGGAGAGCCAGTAGTCATCCCTCTGCCGAATGGTGATAATGTGGCTGGCACTAAGCAAGTAACTCAGCATGCATCTGACCATTTACTCAAGGACTCAGAGGGACTCCCTGCCTCCATCTCCTTGACATACTGCCGCAGTCTGTCGGGGTCATTTGTGTCCTCTTTGTTGTTGCCCTTTAGCTCCTCCTGTTCTTCCCCTGTTACTTGGGCAGATTAACCCAATCCAAGAGTAAGAAAAAAATCAAATGCGGCACTCACCAATAGCTTCGCAGACTTTATTGTACAAAAACGGGTAGTCAGTCCATTAGCAAACAAAAAACTTCGCAGGGAGCGAAAGTATGCTACTCACACAGTACAGCGGCGACGGCTGTTCCGCGTGTGGCCCGAGGAAGCGCAGATACGCGTGAAACAGCCGTCGCCGCTGTACTGTGTGAGTAGCGTACTATCGCTCCCTGCAAAGTTTTTTGTTTGCTAATGGTCTGACTACCCGTTTTTTTAAAATAAAGTCTGCGAAGATATTGGTGAGTGCCGCATTTGATTTTTTTCTTACTCTTGGATTGGATTTATTGCTGGACTATGGCTTCATGCAGAGCACAACCGAAGTATCATTTGACCTGGTGTATGTGAGTTTCAATATTTCATTTGTCGCTAAGGGATTATTGTTTAGTGCAGTGCCATCCTGTATTTGGCTTCTAGCCTCCTTTATTGGGCAGATTAACCACCTAGGTCTGTATAAAATTCCTGGGCATTTATGTCCTCCTCCTCCTGTGTCAGTTCAGCATCCACGGGGCTCAGGTGGCCATGAGATGTCCCCTTGCCAGTCAGATTTATCAGCAGGACATGAAGGAGTGGAACAACATGATTCATCCCGAAGTCCTGGCGAGTGACAAATAAAGTTGCCTTATCATGGGGCCTGAGCAGACTGCAAGTGCACGGGGTAGTACTGTCTGTCGCATCATCAAGAAATCGGTGATGGGTTTCCTCTGCTCATACAGTCGGTTCAACAGGTGAAGTGTGGAGTTCCAACATGTGGAAACGTCACATATAAGATGATGTAGGGGAACCATTCTGCCTCTGAAGCTCAATGAGGTTGTGTTTTGCATGGTAAGAGTGTCTGAACTGCGGGTGACAACCAGATTGAAGATGTGCTTCATAAAGGGCGCATGGGTCAACCCTCTGTGATGCAATGAAGACAGAATGTTCTTCCCATTATCAGTGACCATGGTTTCTATCTCAAGCTGTCGAGGAGAAAGCCAGGTTTTGATTTGATGGTTGATGACGTGGAACAGTTCTTCCTGGGTGTGACTTTTTTTGGCCAGGCTGACCAAGTGCAGAACCATTTTATAACGCTGTGCTTTGTATAGGTGGTATGCTGGAGGACCATTCTGATCAGTGCCTACAGCGGAGGCTGAGGAGAAAGTGGAGTATGAGGATGCAGAGGGGGACATTTATGCAGAAATCCCACAATTACAACGCCGAGGCGTTATTACCATCACCTGGTCAAATTGCTGATGTACCTGGGCTGGAACCAGGGCTATAAAGGACGTATATTGTCCTTGACCATAGTTACAGCTCTACCCATCAGCACTGGCTTGAACTGTACCACTGACAGGCTCAATAATTGGTCCACCTTCTGCTCAAGATAGTTGTGCAGGGCTTGTACAGCTTTTTAGAGAAGTAATGATGGCTTGGAACTCTACACCTTGGGTGGGCACAAGCCATCAGTTCTCTAACATGTTCAGAGTCCACGATATGCAAAGGTAGGGACTGTAGTACCAGCAATTTGGCCAGGTGCACGTTCAGCTTCTGTTGTCTCTTTGCAATTGCCTCAGTGATCGATTGCTGACAAAACACATGATAAGTAGTAGTAGGAGGAGGATCATCAGGAGCAATAGACGAAGGGAAGGAACAACAGCTTTCCTCTGCTGAGGTTGAGGAGCCCTGACTGCTGGAGAAGGTGCGTAGGCCACTGAGAGATGCAGCGGTTGTACGACTACATTAGTGCTACAGTTTTCCCACGCCACTTTATTGTCATGCTCCATGTGTTGACACAGGACTGTGGTGCCAACATTAGCAACCTGACTGTGCTTCACCTTCTGCCCACATATCCTGCATACCACCACGAACTGGCGTAACTATAGGGGTCCCAGCGGGCCCCCCTTGCCAGTGGTAAGCTACTTTTCCCTTTATTAGTTGCAGTGCATCTTATAAAGTGAATACTAGTGAGCGCTTCCATAATGGACGTGCTCACTAGTCTGCAGGAGGGGGAGAGAAGTGCTGTGAGCGCTGTACTGTATTTACCCCTCCGCCTGCTCGCTCTTCTTGGGGCCTGTGTTGCTGTGTTCTGGCTGCCTGCTGCATCAGGATGTACAGAGCGCACTCTGACCTGACGCTGAGGGAGGTCAGGTGACTTCAGCACGGGCCCTGAGAAGAGGTGAGAGTGGGGGAGACAGCCTGACAGGGAGAGAAGCGACAGAGCAGGAGAGGTACGTTTGTTTATCTATTTTATAGTCTGATCTGAGGTCTGATATGGGGGTGTGAAGGGTCTGAAGGGGGGTCTGATTAGGGGACTGAAGGGTCAGATTAGGGGCCTGAAGGGTCTTATTGGGGGTCTGAAGGGTCTGATTAGGGGCCTGAAGGGTCTGATTGGGTCTGAAAGGTCTGATCAGGGTCTGACTGGGGGTCTATAGAGGTCTAATGGGGGTCTGAAGGTCTAATTGTGGTCAGATATGGGGGTTTGGAGGTCTAATGAGGGTATGGAGGTCTGGTATGAGGTCTAAAGGGGTCTGGAGGTCTAATAGGGGTCTTATATGGGGGGTCTCATCTGAGGTTTGAGGGGTCTGATCTGAAAGGTACGGGGGTATTTTTTTTCTGTATGGTACCAGTATTTTCAGGGGGACCGTTTCTGCAGTATAGTATTAGGAAGGGAGGGGCCTGGATGGGGTGTTGAGAATGTGAGAGGATGATGGAAAAGTAGGAAAGTAAGATGTCTGTTTTTTAAACTCTGCAGAGACGAGGCGCGGCTGAAAGAAGTCACCATGGCGGTCTGGTCAGACAAGAGAAGAAGAGAATGTCTACATCATAGAAGTCACTGGATGTAAGAGGTACATATGTGGCACTGTATTCTCCTGTATGTTCTGTAGCGCTGTATGTAATGTTTTATAAGTATGTCTTTAAAGGGGTTGTCTTTTTTTTTTTGTATGAGCGCTGCCTTCTCTGCTCTGTTTACTGCTCACTGCAAATGCCATGGTGACCAGGTGATCATCGGGGGTGCCAGAGAACCCTGGCCGATCTGATATTGATGATCTATCCTGTGGATAGGTCATCAATAGTAAAAAGAGGACAACCCCTTTAACAAGACTGGAGGGAAGGGGTTAGGTTGAGAATTCGGCATGGGGGGGGACCGTTACAAAATTTGCCTCGGGCAGCAGAAAAAGCTAGGCGCACCAGGGCCCATGGGGGGGCCCAAACTGAACTCTTGCACCAGGGCCCATGAGCCTTTAGTTACGCCTCTGCCACCACGTTCTCCAGCGATTTGATAAAAAATTCCCACACTGCCCAATATGGCATTTTAGCCTCACCACTCCTTGATGACTTGCGACTGCCGTTATGAACTGCCAGTTGCACCGTCAGTTTTTTACTGACAGGTAGGCTACTGAGTAGCAAACAGTCTACCCGGCCTCCAGATCTTCCACTGCTTCCACCCTGCTGGCTCATCGGCACACTGCCACCCTGCTGCAGTCTCAAATTTGATGCATAGTATAACAGAACAGATTAAAGAGGATGTCCAAGTTATTTTTATTGATGACCTATCCTGAGCTGATCGACTGGGGTGCCGGATGTCGAACCCCCACCGATCTGATATTGATGACCTATCCTGAGGATAGGTCATCAATATGAACATCTCAGACAACCCCTTTTTGTACAAATGGCACAGCAGATGAACTACATAAACGTGCCTATATATTAGACCCCCTGTTGACAATGAGTCTGATGCACAGTAAGTCTATGTATAACAGAACAGATTCATTATTAATGGTGCAGAAGATGAAATAGGTAAACACGCCTATACAGGGTGGGCCATTTATATGGATACACCTAAATTAAATGGGAATGGTTGGTGATATCAACTTCCTGTTTGTGGCACATTAGTATATGGGAGGGGGGAAACTTTTCAAGATGGGTGGTGACCATGACGGCCATTTTGAAGTCGGCCATTTTGGATCCAACTTTAGTTTTTTCAATGGAAAGAGGGTCATGTGACACATCAAACTTATTGAGAATTTCACCAGACAAACAATAGCGTGCTTGGTTTTAACGTAACTTTATTCTTTCATGAGTTATTTACAAATTTCTGACCACTTATAAAATGTGTTCAAAGTGCTGCCCATTGTGTTGGATTGTCAATGCAACCCTCTTCTCCCACTCTTCACACACTGATAGCAACACCACAGAAGAAATGCTAGCACAGGCTTCCAGTATCCGTAGTTTCAGGTGCTGCACATCTCGTATCTTCACAGCATAAACAATTGCCTTCAGATGACCCCAAAGATAAAAGTCTGAGGGGGTCCATATAAATTATTGACAATGAGTCTAATACACAGTAATACTATGTATAACAGAAAAGATTCATTATTAATGATTAGTGGCGCAGCAGATTAAATAGGTAAATCCACCTATATATTAGACCACCTGTTGACAATGAGTCTGATGCACATTAAGTCAATGTATAACAGAAAAAATTAAGTATAAATGAAGCAGCAGATGAACAAGATGCTCAGGGCGAGTATACTTTTGGAGAGGACTACAGTAAGTCAGTTTCTTATCACTGTATTGTATTTTTTCTCTTTTCTTGCATAATCCCCAATTAGTATGTGTTCCATTATTGACAGCGCAGTCCAGTGCACATCTTGTCTAATGTATGCAGTCCTGAAACAGCAGTTTAAGGGTACAAAGTTTTGTTCAAAATGTGAGCATATTGCCCATTTGGAATCGCACATCATGTATCTAACTGGGCGAGTTTCAACACCTAGAAATGCTAACAATTTGGACAAGAGTTTGCTGCTCACTGAGCAAGCACTATATGGGGTAGATGTGGGGGAGGGTGGTAGCGAGGAGGTTTAGGAAAGTGAGGTAGGTAGCTGGGTAACAGTTAGAAAGCGGGGTAGAGGAAAGGGAGGCTATCCCTGATCTGACCCACACCAATAAGTTTGCAAGGTTGGCAGATGAGGTTGTCAGTTCAGGGAGAGCACTGCTGCAGCCGGACACTTCTTCTCGTGAATGTCAGCTCCAGTAAGCAGGGGACCAGGAGAGCAGGGCAGGCCAGATAGGTGCTGGTAGTGGGAGACTCAATTATTAGGGGAACAGATAGGACAATCTGTCACAAAGACTGGGATCGCTGAACGGTATGTTGTCTTCGTGGCACTTGAGTTCGACACATCGCGGATCGGGTTGACAGATTACTGGGAGGGGCTGGAGAAGATCCAGCAGTCATGGTCCATATCGGAACCAATGACAAAGTTAGAGGTAGGTGGAGCGTACTTAAAAATGATTTTAGGGATTTAGGTCACAAGCTTAGGGCAAGGACCTCAAAGGTAGTGTTTTCCGAAATACTACCTGTACCACAAGCCACACAAGAAAGGCAGCAGCAGTGCCTCAAGAACTGGTGTAAGAAGGAGGGGTTTGGGTTCCTGGAGAACTGGGACGACTTCTCTGTCGGCTACAGGCTCTATCATAGGGATCAACTGCACCTCAATGGGGAAAGGAACAGCTGTGTTGGGGGAGAAGATGGCTAGAAGGTTGGACTAGTGTTTAAACTAGGGAATGGGGGAAGGGTAATTACGTTGTAGGAGGAGAAGAGACTTGGGATGAGGTAATGGAACTGATGGAGGAATGGAAGGAGGAACTAGAACAGCCCAGAAGGAAAGGTATAGGGTAAAAAATATACATAAACCTCTTAATTGTATGTACACTAATGCCAGAAGCCTGACTAATAAAACTGGTGAACTGGAATTAGTAATGTGTGAGGAGGACTATGACATAGTGGGAATAACTGAGACATGGCTGGATGATAGCTATGACTGGGCAGTTAATGTACAGGGTTACAGTCTGTTTAGAAAGGATTGCCAAAACCGGAGAGGAGGAGTAGGGAAGATATAAGTGAGGGACATTAACATGTGGAGTCACTGTGGGTAGAAATACATGGAGGCAAAAATAATAATAAAATACTAATAGGAGTTTATTATAAGCCACCTAATATACCAGAGTCCACAGAAAATCTACTTCTAAACAAAATAGACGAGGTGGCAAATCATAATGAGGTCGTTATTATGGGGGACTTCAACTACCCAGATATAGACTGGGAAACTTAAACCTGTACATCTCATAAAGGAAACAGGTTCTTGGCAATAACCAAAGACACTTACCTTTCCCAACTGGTTCAGGACCCGACTAGAGGGACGGCCGTACTGGACTTAGTATTAACCAATAGACCTGACAGAACAACTGATGTGCAGGTTGGGAAACACCTGGGCAATAGTGACCATAAAGTAATAACCTTCCAATTGTCATTCAAAAGAGTGTTTCTTCAGGGAGGAACAAAAATACCAAACTTCAAAAAAGCTAAATTTAGCCAACTAAGAGAGGCCATAGGCCTAACTAACTGGGACAAAGTAAAAATACAGCCACATAATGGGATATTTTTAAAAGCATCCTAATTTCTAATTGTGAGAGGTACATACCTTAGGGGAATAAAGGGTTAAGGAACAAGAAAAAACAATGTGGATAAATAGAACTGTAAAGAAAGCAATAAATGACAAAAAGAAAGCATTTAAATCACTAAAATAAGAGGGTAGTGGGGAACTATTGAAAAACTATATGGAAAAAATCGAATATGTAAAAGACAAACAAAAGCAGCCAAACTAGAGATTGGGAGATTAATTGCCAAAGAGAATCAAACTAACTCTAAAATGTTCTTCAATTATATAAATGGTAAAAAGTATAAATCTAAAGGTGTCGGCCCTTTACAGAGTAATGAGGGGGGATTGAAGAGAGTGATGAGGAGAAAGCAAAGCTATTAAATATTTTTTTCTCCACTGTATTCACTGAGGAAAATAAACTGTCAAATGAAATGCAGAATGTAAAAATAAATTCCTCATTAAAAGTACCTTGTCTGACCCAGGAAGAATGTCATAGCCAGACCCTTATTTATGATATTTAAGGACTCTATGCTGACAGGAAGTGTTCCACAGGATTGGTGCATTGCAAATGAGGTCCCAATATTCAAAAAAGGGTCCACAAATGGAGGCTGGAAACTATAGGTCGGTAAGTTTAACATCTGTCGTGGGTAAACTATTTGAATGTTTTCTAAGAGATACTATCTTGGAGTACCTCGATGAAAATAAGCAAATAATGCCATATCTGCATGGCTTCATGAGAGATCGGTCATGTCAAACTAATTTAATCAGTTTCTATGAGCAGGTAAGTTTTAGACTTGACCTCGGCCAATCAATGGATTTCATATATCTGGACTTCCCCAAAGCATTTGACACTGTACCACATAAAAGGTTAGTATATAAAATGAGAATACCTGGACTGGGAGAACATGTCTGTATGTGGGTAAGTAACTGGCTCAGTGATAGAAAACAAAGGGTGGTTATTAACGGTACACACTCAGATTGAGTGACCGTCACTATTGGGGTACCACAGGGGTCAGTATTGAGCCCTATTCTCTTCCATACATTTATTAATGATCTTGTAGAAGGCTTGCACAGTAAAATATTAATTTTTGCAGATGACACTAAACTGTGTAAAGTATATAACACAGAAAAGGACTGTACATTGCTACAGATGGATCTGGATAGATTGGAGGCGTGGGCAGAGAAGTGGCAGATGAGGTTTAACACTGACAAATGTAAAGTTATGCACATGGGAAGGAATAATGTAAGTCACCAGTACATAATAAATAATTAAACACTGGTAACACTGACATGGAAAAGGACCTAGGAATTTTAGTGAACAACAAACTAAGCTGTAAAAACCAGTGTCGGACAGCTGCTGCCAAGCCCAATAAAATAATGAGATGCATCAAAAGGGGCATAGATGCCCGTGATGAGAACACAGTCCTGCCACTTTAGAAATCACTAGTCAGACCACACATGAAGTACTGTGTACAGTTCTGGGCTCCTGTGAACAAGGCAGACACAGCAGAGCTGGAGTGGGTTCAGAGGAGGGCAACAGGGGTGGACATACCGCCTGTGCAGCAGGTTCAGCTGCACAGGGGCCCAGAGAGGGAGGGGGGCCCTTTTCAGTGCCAGCAGAGAGGGTTGGGCCCTGATTAAGACTTACAATGAATCGGCCGCCTGTTCTTACTGCACTCCAAAGCTGAAGGACCTTCCATGACATCATAGTCATGTGACCTTTTCAACAGTGAAAGTGGTGATAGGAACTGTGATGAGGTCACCGTCATGTGACCAGTGCAGAGAAAGGCAGCCACTTAGCAGTGGTGACCTGTGAATCAATGGAATGCATCTAAGTGCCACAGACATGCTGGGAGATGTGGTTCTCCCCATTATACCTCCTCCCTGCTTAGTGGGGGGAAATATGTAATTTAACTGGGACTGTATGTTAGAGGGGCTGAAGGAAGGGGAAGGGTGTTAGTTACATGGGACTGTATGTTATAGAAGACTGGTGGGAGATGACTGGTGTTATTTACATGGGACTGTGTATTCTAGAGGACTGGAGGGTAAGGAGTGATGGTATTTACATGGGACTATGTGTTGGAGGGGCTAGAGGGGATTTAAATTATTTACATGGGACTGTATTTTACAGAAGACTGGTAGGAGACGTCTGGTGTTATTTACATGGGACTGCATGGTATAGAAGACTGGAGGGAGAGGAGTGATGCTATTTACATGGGACTGTATTGTATAGAAGACTGGTGAGAGATGTCTGGTATTATTTACATGTGACTGCATGGTATAAAATACTGGAGGGAGTGGAGCGATGTTATTTACATGGGACTGCATGGTATAGAAGACTGTAAGGCCTCTTTCACACGGGCATCACGGATTCAGTCCGGATGCGTTCCGGAAAATCTGCACTAATCCGCACGCAATTGTAGTCAGTTTTGACTGCGATTGCTAAGTTTTTTCCGCGCAGGTGCGAAGCGTCTTGATGCGTTTTTCGCGCGCGTGATAAAAAACTGAATGTTTACAAACAACATCTCTTGCAACCATCAGTGAATCACACATTGCATCCGCACTTGCGTGCGGATGCAATGCGTTATTCACGCATCCCAATTCATTTCTATGGAGCCAGTTTTGCGTGAAAAACGCAGAATATAGAACATGCTGCGATTTTCACGCAACGGCGAACTGATGTGTGAAAAAATTCTCTCATGTGAAAAGCCCCATTGAAATGAATGGGTCAGGATTCAGTGCGGGTGCAATGCGTTTGCATCACGCATTGCACCTGCTCGGAAATCTCGCCCGTGTTAAAGGGGCCTAAGGAAGAGAGGTTATTTACATGTGACTGTATTATATAGAAAACTGGTGGGAGAGGACTTGTGTTATTTACATGGGACTGCATGGTATAGATGACTGGAGGGAGAGGACAAGCATTATAATTTATAGGGTCACTACAGAGAATATTATAACTCTAGGGGGTACGGCAGGAGGTATAATTACAGGTGGCACTGCAGAGAACATTATAAATACTGTGGGCAGTCGTGGGGGTATTACTACTGAGGGCTCCATAGGAGTGCCTTATAGATTGGCATTATTTCTATTAGCGGTGCCATATAGGGGGGGCCTTATTAGTACTTAGGGCACTGTAGGGGGCCTTATTACCACTGGCGGTACTATGGGGGGGACTTCTGCCTAGCAGTGAGCCCGGAGACGTCACCAGCACTAATGGAAAGACTTTAGCGCCGCCATAGCCTGTAAAGCCGCCCATCAGTGCCAGTGACGTCTCCGCTTAGCAGTGTAAAAATATAAACACAACAGCCCAGGGTAAGGGAGAGCGGCGGAGTATGAAATGTCAGAGGGGATGAGTGGGGGGAAAAGGGGTTATGTCCGGGAGGGGGGCCCAGGTACATTCCTGGCACAGGGGCCCTCTGCTGTCTGTGTCCGCCCCTGGGCAACTAAAGTAATAACTGGAATGGGTGGACTACAGTACCCTGAAAGATTATCAAAATTAGGGCTATTCACTTTAGAAAAAAGACGACTGAGGGGAGATCTAATAACTATGTATAAATATATCAGGGGTCAGTACACAAGTCTCTCCCATCATCTATTTATCCCAAGGACTGTGACGAGGGGACATCCTCTGCGTCTGGAGGAAAGAAGGTTTGTACTAAAACATAGATGAGGATTCATTACGGTAAGAGCAGTGAGACTATGGAACTCTCTGCCTGAGGAAGTGGTGATGGTGAGTTCACTAAAAGAGTTCAAGAGGGGCCTGGATGTATTTCTGGAGTGTAATAATATTATAGGTTATAGTTACTAGAGATGGGTCGTTGATCCAGGGATTAATTCTGATTGTCTGATTGGAGTCAGGAAGGAATTTTTCCCCCTAAAGTGGGGAAAATTGGCTTATACCTCACTGGGTTTTTTGCCTTCCTCTGGATCAGCTTGCAGGATAACAGGCCAAACTGGATGGACAGATGTCTTTTTTTGGCCTTATAAACTATGTTACTATGCACTGTCCCTGCAGTCTCCCCATGCTCTCCCTGCAGTGTCTGAAAATTCTTCCTACGATCTCCCTGCACTGTCCTTGTCCAATATTGTACAATTAAAAGATTGCTAAAACATTGTCCATAGCACTTGCCACTCTCTTTCTATGCTCAATTCAAAATAAAATGGCGACGCTCGCTCGGGATGAGGCTTTTATAGGGCTGTGACATCACAGGGGATGACTGTCTGCTGACTGGGTGGCTGCACGACATTTTGGGTCAAATCTCAATCCCGGGCTTTTTACATTCACTTAGTAACATGTGTAGCCATCATTTTAGGAAAAAAAACGATTTGTTACAATGAAGCATGAGGAAATTTGGACTTGTGGCGAATCAAATTTTTCCTGAAATTAAGATCAAATTTGTTTCATTTTGATTCGCTCAACACTAATCTAAACCATTAAAATATAAAAATTATATAATGTATAATAAATAATATAAAAGTTATTTTCGTGTGTGCTGTATGCCGTAACGGAAAACAATGAAAAACACAAAAAATGTAATAACAGTGATCAAAAAGTCCTACGTACCACTATAAACTATAAACTATAGTTGGCAAAATACAAGCCCTCTAACAGCCCCATGGATGGAAGTTTTAAAACGGTAACGGTCAGAGAATGACAATAGAAAGAAATGTTTTCATTTTTTTATGTTTTTTATTTTTTAAAAAGTAGTCAAACAAAATAATTATACAGGTTTGGTATCGCCATGATCATATTGACCCACAGAATAAGAATGTCATGTCATTTTTAGTGCATAATGAATGCCAAAATGTCAAAACTCCCCAAAAAACCTTGGCAGAATTTTGTTGTTTTTTCCAATTTAAATCCGTAAAGCTTTCTTTTCCCATTTTCCAATACAAGATAAAATAATTTAAATGGTGCCATTACAATACAACTTTTCCCACAAAAAATAAGCCCTCAAATATCTATGTGAATGGAACGTTTTAAAAGTTTTGGCTCTTAGACCGTGGAGAGGAAAAAACGAAAATGCAAAAAGAAAATGGGCTTGGTTTTGAGGGGGTTAAATTTAAAGGGAACCTGTCATCTCCGAAACACCCCCTGAACTAGAGTAAGTGTTGTATAGTGCAAGTGATGCTGAATCCGAACATGTAATTTTTATCTTCGTACTCCCTTGCATTCCGACGCTGTGCTCTGACAAACCAGCGGTAAAATGCACTCACTGGACTCCAGTGCTCACTCACATAATGGAGAGGACTCAAAGAAGAGTCCAGTGAGTGCATTTTACTGCAAGTATGTGGGAGCACAGCGTCAGAATGGAAGTGAGTATGAAGATAAAACTTACATATTCGGATTCAGCATCACTTACACTACACAACACTTACTCTAGTTCAGGGGGTGTTTCGGTGATGACAGGTTCCCTTTAAGTCAATTATTTCTCCTGTGCATCCATTTGATTAAAAGAGAATCCCAGGAAACGTATATGTTTTCATCAATGCTTTGCTGTTATTCCATCAAAGGGTTTTACACAGGGTCCACTTGGATGCCTTTCGACAATCGTGCCTTTTTCAACAGGTAAGTGTGCTAGTATACAGGTGAACGTTTATAACCAAATGCTAGTCACACGTTAATGACGTCAAACGCCCAAGGGGCGCGGTAAACAACAAACAGGGGTTACTAGTAGGTTACCCACAAATGCACAATATATAACAAACACAGAAAAATGACCTGAAAGAATAACCCCAATGTCCATCAGCGTGAGGAAGTTTGTGGAAAGAAAAGAATAACAGTAATAAACAAAATATCAGGCTACAGAAGGTCACAGGGACTGTAGGATTATAAATGAACTACCTCATAATCTTTGTTTAACCCTTTAGTTTCTTAATATCTCCTCCTCTCCTTGGTCTTTTTATTTATTTCAACACCTGGAATTTCAATTGTGCTATAGAATGTTTGAATTTGTCAAAATGGTATGGTAAAGGTAATAACAAGTTTTTAGTCCTGATTGTGGATTTGTGCTTGCATATGCGGTCCCTAATAGTCTGCAACGTCTCTCCAATGTACAACAAGCCACATGGAGGTTTCACATGTGGTGATTCACAAGTGAAGAAGCCGTCTATTTTATACGCTTGTCCCGTGTGAGGGTGGTGAAAAACTGGGCCTTTGATAATGTGGGAACATTGGAGACAATGGAGGCAGGGAAATGTCTTCAATGTTCTCATATTATCAAAGGCCCAGTTTTTCACCACCCTCACACTGGACAAGCGTATAAAATAGACGGCTTCTTCACTTGTGAATCGTCCAATGTGATTTATTTAATAAAATATCCATGCGGCTTGTACCTGTTGAAAAAGGCACGATTGCCGAAACACATCCAAGTGGACCCTGTGTAAAACCCTTTGATGGAATAGAAGCAAAGCATTGAAGAAAACATACACGTTTCTTTTATACAAGTGCAGTACGCTCCTTCCCGCCGCAACGTGAGTAAAAGGATTAGGTGCCGGCCGGATCGCTATTTCATCCATTTGGATTGACAAGAGGCAGAGTATAACCAACCTGTGAAAGAATTGTCCCCTGTTGACAAGTCATCACAGTATCTAAAAGGTGACCCAGTTTAAGCTCAATAATTGCAATCAATAAACTGTAGCCAAAAGGAGGAAAGTTTAGGCTGCTGTTGTTATTCCTATCTCTATGGGATAAGTTACATGATAACTGTATAGTGCAGTTAATTACAAACGTGGCCATACCAAATTATTTTTGCTTTTTTTTCTATTGAGAAGCTTTTTTTCAATGGAGCCCCGTGATCTAATTTGTGGAGTGCCAATGGTAGACCGAGGAAGTCCCCTCCCTTTAAACCACTTAGATGCCACAGTTGCTATTGACTGCAGCATCTAAGGGATCAAACTGACAATATCAGCACATCTGACAATTCGGGTCATTAGAGAGGAGATGCGTGCAGTGCTTACAAGCTGCTTATTAATTCCATGAAGAATTCCTGCAAGGACAGCCATCCTCAGATTTTATGAATTTGAGCTAATCTATGATAAATAAATGATGTCAGTAGCTTCTCCTGTCACTCTCCCCATTTGTCATAGGCATTACAATGTTATCAAACACGGAGAAGACATTCCAAATGTTCCAATGACTTACTTTCCTACCAAGTATACAAAGAATGATGAAGAATGTGCTGGGCTCTCCTATTCAATAATTTGATAGTGGGGTTGTTATTACATCAGCTGCATAACTATTAGTGTTGTAGTTGTGACTGGACTCATAAGCCAGCAGGTCCCATATGCCCCTCTTACCACACTAAGGATGATTGTACTTCTTTGATCTTCTTTCCAATACTCTTTGATATCCGGCAGGCTATGTATTGCAAATCTGCTCATGGAGTGAAGTAGACAAGGGAAGAAGATTTAAGGTAAACAGGATGCCGGACATCCCCCACTGCCAGAAAGGAGCTCATTAACCTTTTAATGCCAACAGTTTCAGTTAGTCAGTATATGGTAAAAGAATGGAAGCTGTGGAGAAAAATGCAGATGGGCAGCTACAAAGGTTACAGTGTTCTCATTGTGCATGTTTGTATGAGACTACTGAGCTGTACAGGAGATTAAAGTGGTGGTGGTGTGTAGGGGTATCTATTAACTGATGTGAAGTCCATATCTGGATTTACAGCACAGGTAAATTAAATCTGGCTGTTTGTGACCTGGCTAAGACCAGAGAGCAAATCCATGCATAGAAGTGTATAAAAAGCACAATGTGCTATGAAACCCTCTCCCTCTGTCAAACACCTTAGATGCTATGGTCATTAATGAGAAGTGGACAACTTCAGTCAGAGAAGATGTAACTGATTTGGAATCTCTTTTCATTGCGTACAACTGACCATTATTTGGTGGCTGCATTATTGAGGTATACTGCCATGCATAGAGTTGAGCTGCTGTATCTATGACTGTTGTGCTTGTAAAGTTGTCTTATAAATATTCATCCAATTAGAGATGAGTGAAAAGATTCTATAGAATCCATTTGTCCTATCAACAGGACTATTAGAATCGTTTGTTCAAACAGCAGGGCTTACGCAAATGAAGAAGCCTTGCTGATTGGACAAATCAATTCTTTAGAATCTTTTCGTTCCAATATATCATTTTTTGGGGGGAGAGGGGTCAAAACATAGGTCTTGGGGCTAGTGCCCCTGATATTTTTAGATTCTGACAATTAACCTGCCTGCTACTACTGCTTTGATGGGTCACATAGCTTGGCATAAATCAGTAGTAACTATTAGAAACTTAATAATATATTATCAGAGAAAAATTACACTGTTCTCTTTTTATCCCCCATGCTTTTTTAACTAAATTTCTCTCTGAAATTTCTGCTGAGTCTGTCTCAAGACAGACCAGCTCACAGTAGTCATCAGATTATGCATGTCAGTAAAAGTCTATGGAGAGGGTATGAGTGAGTAAAGAGACTGTACCAGCTAGGGCAACTGTCACACTAGCGTTAATATTTTCCGGTATTGAGATCCATCTCAATACGGGAAAAAAACATTTCCACTCATTCTCAATGGGGACAAAACGTAACTGAACAGAACAAAATGCTCCAAAATGGTTGTGTTCTCATACCGGTTTGGTTGTGGTTTGCTTTCCGTCATGGTATACGGAGCAAAATGGATCCATCATGACCCACAATGCAAGTCAATGGGGACGGATCCATTTTCTCTGACACAATCTGACATAATAGAAAACTGATCCGTCCCCCATTTACTTTCAATGGAGTTCATGACTGATCCGTCTTGGCTATATTACAGATAACACAGCCGGATCTGTTCATAATGGATGCAGATGGTTGTATCATCAGTAACGGAACTGAAAACGCTAGTGTGAAAGTAGCCTCAAGAGAGTAGCTGTCACGCCGGGGAGAAGGGTAGTGAGCCCTGTCTGAACCCCACCACTTACCCTACCTACTTACAGTATATGCCCTAGGCGGCAAAACCGTAACTTGGCGACAGTCCCAACTCTGAATAAGTGCACAGGGCAGGGAAGGGAACACAGGGAAAGACAAACAAAGACAGAACTAACACAATAAATAGCGAAGTCAGCAAGCCGAGTCAAACCAGGAGATAACGCCAAGAACCGAGGAAAAGGCAAAATGGAAGTCCAAAAGTCCGTAAGCCATAAAGTCCAATACACAATAAATCCAATAGCAAGGGTCACGATCACAGCACTGCTTAGTAAGACTAATCACAGGCAACCTGTGACCACAGGTTGCCAGTTTAAATAGCCCTCCAGATAGGCCATGTGACGTGGCCAGCGTCACATGACCTGATTTGCATAATGAGTGCTGGCCAACGTGACCAGCGCTCAAAGTAATTCCTAATTGGTCATGTGGCGTGGTCAGTACCACATGAACCCATATACAGAGCTTATAAATAAATATAAAAAATATCAAAATATATTGAGCGCTGGCAATGCAGCGAGCGTTCACAGACCCCGTCTTGCTCGTCTCTAGGGGGCAGGGAGGATTAAAGAGCACGCCGGATCCTCCCTGCAAGCGTCGCCATGGAGACGAGGACGCTAGTCACAAGGGGCCACCGGACACTTACCAGTGGGACCCGGCTTTTCAGGATGCTGCAGATGGAACTTCCTGATGAGTGTGTCAGCATGCATCCTGGTCAACGGTACCCAAGACCTGTCCTCTGGACCAAACCCCTTCCAATGCACGAGATACTGGAAGGAGTTACGGACCTTCCTAACGTCAATGATCCTAGCAATCTCATGTTCCGTTTGTCCTACCACCTCAACCGGAGGCGGAGGCTGTTCCTCAGGACCAACGGGAGCAACATAACACTTTAACAATTACTTATGAAAGACGTTGTGAATACGAAGGGAGTCAGGTAGACACAGCTTAAAAGACACCGGATTAATCACCTTGGTGATCTTGTATGGACCAATGAAACGAGGCACAAACTTATATGATGGTACTTTCATATGTAGATTCCTTGTGGATAACCATACTTTGTCCCCCACCTTGAAATCAACTCCCCTCGAACGTTTCCTATCAGCCTTAACCTTTTGGATCTCTTGGGCTTTTTCCAGGTTCAAGCCCAAACTGTGCACAGTTCTTGAGAAAAAACACTGACCTCTGGGACAACAGAAGTAGACGAGGAAAAAGAACCAAAACGTAGATAAAAACCCATATTACAGAAGAATGGCGATACCCAAGAGGATGTATTGATTTGGTTATTGATGGCAAACTCAGCTAGAGACAGGTATCTGGACCATAGATACTGGTTATCGGCAACATAACACCTGAGAAATTGGTTAAGAAGCTCAGTCTGACCATTGGTCTCAGGATGAAAGGCTGACGAAAAGGACAAGGAAATGTTAATTTTATGACAAAAGGCCTTCCAAAACCTGGACACAAACTGCACACCCCTGTCTGATATGATGTTCTCAGGAATACCATGCAGTTTAACAATGTGATCTACAAATAGATTTTACACAATGGAATAAAATGACACATCTTACTAAATCTGTCTACCACAACCAAAATCACAGTTTTACCCTCAGAACATGGTAGGTCCGTGATGAAATCCATGGATAGGTGGGACCATTGTCTGTTAGGTATGGGTAACGGATGTAACTCACCCATAGGCCGTGTCTTGGAATTCTTGTACCTGGCACAAGTGTTACACGCAGTCACAAAAGCCTGAACATCCCTGGATATCGATGGCCACCAAAAACTCCTAGAGACTAGCTCCTTAGTGGCATTGATACCAGGATGTCCACATAATACAGAATTATGGCACTCACCCAGAAGTCGCAAATGTAAATGAGCCGGTACAAATAATTTATCCTTGGGGGTACCAGCGGGAGCGAGATGTTGTCCTGCCGAGATTTCAACGGTTAAATCAGGCGTGGTGGCAGCCAAGATGATGTCAGCTGGCAGGATGGACTCAGGAGGAACCTCAGGAGGCTGACACGCCTGAAAACTTTGTGACAAGGCGTCAGCCTTAGTGTTCTTACTTCCGAGCCTAAAGGTAACACAAAAGTCAAAACGAGTAAAGAACAAAGCCCACCTCGCCTGTCTAGGATTTAAACGTTTGGCCGATTCCAAAAACATGAGATTTTTATGATCCGTGACGACCGTAATACGGTGTAATGCACCCTCCAAAAAATTACGCCATTCCTCAAATGCCCACTTAATTGCTAGTAATTCCGTATTACATATATCATAGTTCCTCTCAGCTGGAGAGAATTTGCGGGAGACGAAAGCGCATGGCTTAAGATTAGTTAAGGTGGACGAACCCTGGGACAGTACTTCCCCTACACCATCCTCAGATGCATCCACCTCAACCACAAAGGGCTTATTCTGATCAAGCTGAATTAATACAGGAGCATTAATGAAACACCTCTTGAGAGACTCAAACGCCTCTATAGCCACTGGGGACCTGGCCTGCACCTTAGTTGGGTACATTTTAAAAGAACAAGGGGTAAGTATATATCGTAAAAAGGCCACCTCCTGGACACCAAAAATACATTTCTCCCCTTTAACGAATAATTTGTTCTCACGTAACACTTCCAGCACCTGCCTAGTGTGAGAAATATGCGACTCCCAGTCAGCAGAAAAAATGAGGATATCATCAATGTAAACGATCATAAACCTCCCAATAAAAGGCCTGAAGATGTCATTCACGAAATTTTTGAAGACAGCGGGTGCATTGCTTACCCCGAAAGGCATCACTAAATATTCATAGTGACCCTCTGGGGTATTGAAGGCTGTCTTCCACTCATCCCCCTCTCTAATTCTTATCAAATTATAGGCCCCTTTTAAATCCAGCAGGCTCCTTGGACCTGGTTCAGCAAGTCTGGAATAAGAGGTAATGGATACCTGTTCTTAACCGTGATCTTGTTTAGTTCCCTATAATCTAAGCAAGGTCTCAAACCTCCATCCTTCTTACTGACAAAGAAGAAACCAGCCCCCATAGTAGAAACCGAAGGCCGGATATGAACCTTTGGCCAGGTTCTCTTTAAGGTATTCCCTCATGGACTGACGCTCTGGGGTCGAGAGATTATAGATACGACCCTTGGGATATTTGGATCCCTCAATGATGTCAATAGTACAATTATACTGCCGGTGAGGAGGAAGAAAATCAGTCTCAGACATGGAGAATACGTCAGAACAGTCCCTGATGTACTCTGGCAGGATCAGAGACTCAGTAGTACTTCCAACCTGCAATACCGATTTACAACATTCGCTACAGTTAAGACCCCATTTCTCTAATTCACTCGACGACCAATTGATTACAGGATTGTGGTCCTGTAGCCATGGCAGACCTAAAACGAGGTCGGCAGGTAAATTCTTTAACACAAGAAAGGAACAAGTCTCTGCATGAGAAATCCCCACAGTTAGGGTAATGTCAGGAGTACAAAATTCCACTCTCCCATTATTCAGTGGAGTGAAATCGAGTGTGATAATTTGAATTACCTCCCTTAACGGAATTATCGGTATACCCACAGATTGCACAAAATCATAATCGACAAAATTAGCTGCAGAACCTGAATCAACGAATGCTTCACCAGACCCCTTGTATTGATCATAAGCAATGGAGATTAGTAACAAAATTTTCTTTCTTACCACCGCTGGGATTACCTTACTTCCGGGAACAGACTTTTTTGAGGGCGGAAGTCTCGGGCACTGCTGGAGCTAGTGGTTCACCTCACCACAGTAGGAACAGGCCCCTCTCAGGAATCTCTGATCCCTCATAGTAACTCCCAACTGCATAGGCTCCTTGAGGACCTTGATAGGAGGCGGACTCAGGCCGAACGACAACTTGAGGGGCAGTTAAACGTTCCTTCTGTCTCTCTCTAACCCATCGATCAAGTTTAATAACTAAGGTCATGGTCGCCTCTAGGGTGTCAGGAGTAACATAGTAACATGGTAACATAGTTTATAAGGCCGAAAAAAGACATCTGTCCATCCAGTTCGGCCTGTAATCCTCCAAGTTGATCCAGAGGAAGGCAAAAAACCCCTGTGAGGTAGAAGCCAATATTCCTCACTTTAGGGGAAAAAAATTCCTTCCCGACTCTTATCAGGCAATCAGAATTACTCCCTGGATCAACAACCCATCTCTAGTAACTATAACCTGTAATATTATTACCCTCCAAAAATACATCCAGGCCCCTCTTGAACTCTTTTACTGAACTTACCATCACCACCTCCTCAGGCAGAGAGTTCCATAGTCTCACTGCTCTTACCGTAAAGAATCCTCTTCTATGTTTGTGTACAATCCTTCTTTCCTCCAGGCGCAGAGCATTGTCACAGTCACAGTCCTGGGGATAAAAAGATCATGGGAGAGATCTCTGTACTGACCCCTGATATATTTATATATAGTTATTAGATCTCCCCTCAGTCGTCTTTTTTCTAAAGTGAATAAGCCTAATTTTGACAATCTTTCTGGGTACTGTAGTGCACCCATTCCAGTTATGACTTTAGTTGCCCTCCTCTGAATCCTCTCCAGCTCTGCTATGTCTCCCTTGTTCACAGGAGCCCAGAACTGTACACAGTACTCCATGTGTGGTCTGACTAGTGATTTCTAAAGTGGCAGGACTATGTTCTCATCACGGGCATCTATGCCTCTTTTGATGCAACCCATTATCTTATTGGCTTTGGCAGCAGCTGTCTAACACTGGTTTCTACTGCTTAGTTTGCTGTTCACTAAAATTCCTAGGTCCTTTTTCATGTCAGAGTTACCCAGTGTTTTACCATTTACCATGTACTGGTGACTTGCATTATTCCTTCCCATGTGCATAACCTTACATTTGTCAGTGTTACAGATAACTAACCAGTAAATCCTTCAGATGGTCAGACAACCCCACCCTAAACTGGCTTCTAAAGCAGGGTCATTCCATCCAGAGGACACACACCACTTTCTGAACTCTGCA
>ONZH01022107.1:0-25613 GCA_900303285.1 Rhinella marina | reverse complement strand
TGCTGCCTCCTCCTCCTCCGTCAATTGTCTGTTCTCACCATACTGGCCTGGGTGCAATCAAGTGCTGCTGCCTCCTCCTCCTCCGTCAATTGTCTGTTCTCAACCATACTGTCCTGGGTGCAATCAAGTGCTGCCGCCTCCTCCCCATCAATTGTCTGTTCTCAACCATACTGGCCTGGGTGCAATCAAGTGCTGCCTCCTCCTCAACTTGTCTCTTCTCAACAATACTGGCCTGTGTGCAATTAAGTGCTGCCTCCTTTTCCTCCTCAACTTGTCTCTTCTCAACAATACTGACCTGGGTGCAATCAACTGCTGCCTCCTCCTCCTCCGTCAATTGTCTGTTCTCAACCATACTGGCCTGGGTGTAATCAAGTGCTGCTGCCTCCTCCGTCAATTGTCTGTTCTCAACCATACTGGCCTGGGTGCAATCAAGTGCTGCTGCCTCCTCCTCCTCAACTTGTCTCTTCTCAACAATACTGGCCTGGGTTCAATCAAGTGCTGCCTCCTTCTCGTCCTCAACTTGTCTCTTCTCAACAATACTGGCCTGGGTGCAATCAAGTGCTACCTCCTCCTCCTCCGTCAATTGTCTGTTCTCAACCATACTGGCCTGGGTGCAATCAAGTGCTGCTGCCTCCTCCTCCGTCAATTGTCTGTTCTCAACCATACTGGCCTGGGTGCAATCAAGTGCTGCCTCCTCCTCCTCCTCAACTTGTCTCTTCTCAACAATACTGGCCTGGGTGCAATCAAGTGCTGCCTACTCCTCCTCCGTCAATTGTCTGTTCTCAACCATACTGGCCTGGGTGCAATCAAGTGCTGCTGCCTCCTCCTCCGTCAATTGTCTGTTCTCAAACATACTGGCCTGGGTGCAATCAAGTGCTGCTGCCTCCTCCTCCTCCGTCAATTGTCTGTTCTCAACCATACTGGGTCCAATACAGTACTATTACTGCTGCTGGTTCAACTGTCAAATGTCTGTTTTCCACCCTACTGGGTCCAAGGCAATGCTTCCGGTGTTGCCAACTTGCACTTCGTGTCCTATGTCCCGTGTAATCACTTACACCTTGGCTAATGTGTACCTGTTCTGGTGTGCACAAGGTCTAATTAAATGGTACGCCTGTCTGTCTTCTGACCTGTGATGTCACTGAGACCGCATCGACTTCAACGCAGCCTATTCTTGGGCTGGTGCCACGATCTACCGTGTGTTTTTGGTGCTCTGGCATGACATGGACTGCTCCAGTGGACATCTTCAATGCTGTCAAATGTTGTCGACCTGGCTGAGGTTTCACTATTTTTGCACTTTGATTTTTTCAATTTTTTTCATTGTAATAACAACTGCAACTAAACGAAACTATGCCCTATCAGACTCCCACTATTGTAGCTGCAATTATTCAGCCGTTATAGCAAGGTTCGTTTTAGGTTCGGTTCGTACGAATCCGAACTTCACAAAAGTTCACCGAATCGAACTTTTCAAAAGTTCGCTCATCCCTAGTTTTCAGGTGTTTAGGCAACCTTGCCTGTGAAGAACTTTGGTCCCCTGCAAATATGCTCGGATCTCCCATTGACTTCAATAGGGTTCGTTATTCGGAACAAACACCCAAACTTCCGGAAATGTTCGACTCGAGTACCGAGCACATGAGTATTTTAGTACTCGCTTATCTCTAGTCAGATTAGATCATTCATGCTGTTTTTTGACTTTTTCTTCTGGCTACCTGCTTCACCAAATATTCTGATGCTGCCTCCCGCCTGATGCCACACATCTGATGCCAAGTGTTCCTTCTTACACCCACCATCGTCAGCGGGTAGTGTTATTGCCACCCACCTCCCCACACTGTCGTTGTGCCTCTCTATAATCTGCTGATGCTGCTTCTGTCTCCATAATGTCGTTGTACCATTCTGTAGTCTGCCCATGCTTCTGCTGCTGTTGCTGCTACTACTACTGCCTCTATAATGTCGCTGTACCATTCTGTGGTCTGCCCATGCTGCTGTTGCTGCTACTACTACTACCTCCATAATGTTGTTGTGCTATTCTGTAGTCTGCCCATGCTGCTGTTCCTGCTACTACTACTGCCTCCATAATGTTGTCGTACCATTCTGTAGTCTGCCCATGCTGCTGTTCCTGCTACTACTACTGCCTCCATAATGTCGTCGTACCATTCTGTAGTCTGCCCATGCTGGTGTTGCTTTTGCTGCTACTACTACTGCCTCCATAATGTTGTACCATTCTGTAGTCTGCCCATGCTGCTGTTGCTGCTACTACTACTGCCTTCATAATGTCGTTGTACCCTTCTGTAGTCTGCCCATGCTGTTGTTGCTGCTACTACTACTGCCTCCATAATGTTGTTGTGCTATTCTGTAGTCTGCCCATGCTGCTGTTCCTGCTACTAGTACTGCCTCCATAATGTCTTCGTATCATTCTGTAGTCTGCCCATGCTGGTGTTGCTGCTACTACTACTGCCTCCATAATGTCGACATACCATTCTGTAGTCTGTCCATTCTGCTGTTGCTTTTGCTGCTACTACTTCTGCCTCCATAATGTCGCTGACCATTCTGTAGTCTGCCCATGCTGCTGTTGCTGCTACTACTACTGCCTCCATAATGTCATTGTACCATTCTGTAGTCTGCCCATGATACTGTTGCTGCTACTACTACTGCCTCCATAATGTCGTCGTACCATTCTGTAGCCTGCCCATGCTGCTGTTCCTGCTACTAGTACTGCCTCCATAATGTCTTCATACCATTCTGTAGTCTGCCCATGCTGGTGTTGCTGCTACTACTACTGCCTCCATAATGTCGCCATACCATTCTGTAGTCAGTCCATGCTGCTGTTGCTTTTGCTGCTACTACTTCTGCCTCCATAATGTCGCTGACCATTCTGTAGTCTGCCCATGCTGCTGTTGCTGCTACTACTACTGCCTCCATAATGTCATCGTACCATTCTGTAGTCTGCCCATGCTGCTGTTGCTGCTACTACTACTGCCTCCATAATGTTGTCGCACCATTCTGTAGCCTGCCCATGCTGCTGTTCCTGCTACTAGTACTGCCTCCATAATGTCGTCGTACCATTCTGTAGTCTGCCCATGCTACTGTTGCTGCTACTACTACTGCCTCCATAATGTTGTCGTACCATTCTGTAGTCTGCCCATGCTGCTTTTTCTGTTATTGCTACTACTCCTGCCTCCATAATGTCGTAGTACCATTCTGTAGTCTGCCCATGCTGCTGTTGCTGCTACTACTACTGCCTCCATAATGTTGTCGTACCATTCTGTTGTCAGCCCATGCTGCTTCTGCTCTTGCTGCTACTACTACTGCCTCCATAATGTCGTCATACCATTCTGTTGCCTCAAAATTTACTTACTGACATCTGATATTTGCTCACTGGGCCTGTGACTGCGAAATTACTTACTAGGCCTGTGACTGCAAAATTACTTACTTTCATTTTTTATCTTGTCGGGCCACTCTGTGGTTGCTGCCACTTCCACACTCTGTCTATGTGTGGCCTCATAATTCTGCACTACTGACATTTGTAATCTTTGCATTGGGCCTGTCTGTGACTGCGAAATTCTACTGACTGACGTTTTCATTCTTGTCAGGCCACTCTGTCGTTGTGCCACTGTGTGACTTCATAACTTTTCACTACTGTCATTTGGAGTCTTTGCATTGGGCCTGTCTGTGACTGCGAAATTCTACTGACTGACGTTTTCATTCTTGTCAGGCCACTGTGTTGTTGTGCCACTGTATTACCTCGTAATTCTGCACTGCTGACATTTGCAGTCTTTTCATTGGGCCTGTCTGTGACTGTGAAATTCTACTAACTGATGTTTTCATTCTTGTCGGGCCACTCTGTCGTTGTGCCACTTTGTTACCTCATAATTCTGCACTACTGTCATTTGCAGTCCGTGCATTGGGCCTGTCTGTGACTGCGAAATTCTACTGACTGACGTTTTCATTCTTGTCAGGCCACTCGTTGTTCCACTGTGTGACCTCGTAATTCTGCTACTACTACTGCCTCCTCTACACTGTCGTCGTGCCACTCTGCCAGACCTTGTACAGTCACAGGCAGGTCAAACTTGACAACGGTTGACACTTTTTCTATGTCAATTCTTTGGGCACAGACATTAATGGTCATCAGAACTTTTCCCTTCCTATCTCTGTCGTCGTACCACTCTGGCCTCATAATTCTACTACTGCTGCTGCCACCTCCACACTCTGTCATTGTGCCACTCTGTGGCCTCAAAATTCTACTGCTGCTGCCACTTCCACACTCTGTCATTGTGCCACTTTGTGACCTCGAAATTGTAATGCTATCACTTGCACACTGTGCAGGTCAAACTTGACAACGGTTGACACTTGTTCTACATCAATTCCTTGGGCACAGACATTAGTGGTCATGAGAACTTTTCCCTTCCTATCTCTGTCATCTTGCCACTCTGTCACACCTTCTACAGTCACAGGCAGGTCAAATTTAAAAAACGGTTGACACTTGGTCTACATCAATTCCTCGGGCACAGACATTAGTGGTCATGAGAACTTTTTCCTTCCTATCTCTGTCGTCGTACCACTCTGGCCTCATAATTCTACTACTGCTGCTGCCACTTCCACACTCTGTCGTTGCGACACTCTGTGGCCTCAAAATTCTACTGCTTCTGCCACTTCCACACTCTGTCATTGTGCCACTGTGCAGCCTCATAATGCTACTGCTGCTGCCACTTCCAAACTCTGTCATTTTACCACTGTGTGGCCTCATAATGCTACAGCTACTGCCACTGCCTCCTATATACTGTTGTGCCAATCTGTGGTCTCCTGATGCTACAGCTGCTGTCACTGCCTCCTCTACACTGTCATCGTAGCACTCTGTGTGCTCCAGATGCTAAAGCTGCTGTCACTGCCACCTCTACACTATCGTCGTGCCACTCTGTGATCTCCTGATGCTAGAGCTGCTGTCACTACCTCTTGTACACTGTCGTCGTAGCACTTTGTGTTCTCCTGATGCTACAGCTGCTGTCACTTGTTTAAGTGTGTAATAGAACAGGTTCTGTAGTAAATCTATGTGGAATCAGTGAATTGGTGTAAAATGAGTGGGCTCTTTGGCGCTCTAGTAGGATCTTGGGCCTCTGCACGGTTCTTTATAGCTGGCACTAACATTGACCTGTAAGGCTGAGATCAGACTTTAGTTATTTAGTCAGTTTTGGCCCCATAACTGCCCAAATACGTAAAGTGTGCAGCGATTCTAAGAGCGACGCCTGTTATCTGTGTGTCATACTGGCTCACAGTATTGTTTTCTACCACAGCAGACTCCCTATGCATGTTACAGCAAGGCATAGTGTTGTACACTACTATACAGGCTCTCTGCAGGCCAGAAGTAGCTGTTTTTTAACGCTATTCGCCACAAATTTATTCGGATCGAATCGTTTCGGAAAATTTGGCGAACCAACCGAATTTTTGAAAAATTCACTCATCTCTACTAATTATTAATTAATGATAATAGGCATTTAATGTGTCCCACAGAAAACGCAGAGATGTTGTCCCAGAATGTTTCATCATAAGTTTAACCCTTGACAGCAATAAATCTGAAATCATAATAGATTTGATTTCCACCCCAGCCCCTGAGCACTCAACATCTATTAAATTCCATTAATACTATTGTATAAGATTGGGTTAAGACATCATTCCCCTATGAAACTCCCGATAAGGGTGCAAATAATAAAAAAAATAACCTGTCACCACAAAAAAGCAGGTGAGGCTGAGCAGATTTATATATAGTTTTGTGAGAAAAGATTCAGTAAAACTTGTCATTTATACATTTAAATCTCTGTTGTTTCTTAGTTAAGTTGTACAGCTACTGTATATACACATTCTTACACAGATAATGCTATCAATCACTAATAAGGCACCCCCTATACAGCTGAGATCAGCATAAGCAGAAATTTAAAGAGGACCTTTCACCGGTGGGGGTTATAAGTTCAACCTTGTGGTTTCATTAGATCCTATTTAGTTTCTCACAGTCTGCATGTCTTTTGGTTGTTAGTTTACAAACTTTCATGTGTCTTTTACTGCCATAAAGCCCAGATTGGAGAAATGCTACAGTGATGGTTGACCTTCTGAAAGTTTTGCCCATCTGTACACAGATAAGTGAGCATTGGGTTCTTGGTCACCTTCCTTACCAAGGCCCTTTTCCCTCAAGTCTGATAGAGCAGCCAGTTCTAGGAAAAGTCATAGTTGTTCCAAACTTCTACGATTTAAGAATTATGGAGGCCACTTTGCTCTTGGTAGCTTTCAGTGGAGCAAACATTTTTGTATCCTCCTGTGCTTCCACACAATCCTGTCTCTGGGCATTAAAGGCACTTCCTCCTCATAGTTTGATTTTTTGCTTTTGATTTGTATTGCCAGCTGGGAAACCCTGTAAAAGCAGTGGTGTATTTTCAAATCATGTCCAACTGAATTGGAGGTGGACTCCAAGCAAGGTGTAGAAACATCTCTAAGATGATCAAGAGAAATGGGAGGCCCCCAGCTAAATTTCAAGTGTCATAGCAAAATGAGTTTTATTTATTTATTTATGTATTTTTAATTAAGGGTTATTGAGTGCAGATTGATAGGGGAAACTTTTTATTTTAGCACGAGGCCCCGACATAAAAGTATGTGAAAAAAGTTAAAGAATCTGAAGACTTTCCGAAAGCATCATGTAAACTGTTGAATGTGAGACAATTTACTGTTTCACAGAATACGTAGTCATTTAGAACTGGATGGAGGCAACGCATCTCAAAAAATGTGGGACAGGGGCAACAAAAGGTTGGAAAAGTAAGTGGTACCAATAAAAAAGAGCTGGAGGAGAAATTTGCAAATAATTCATATGACTGGGTATAAAATGAGCATGTTAGTGAGGCAGAGTCTCTCAGAAGCAAAGATCGGCATAGGTTCAACAATCTGAGTTAATTTTAGAACAATTTCAGAAAAATGTTCAACACAAGATTTTAAAGATTTTCAGTATCCCACCATGTACAGTGCATAATATTATCAAGAGGTTCAGAGAATCCGGAGAAATCCATAGTGTAAGAGACGAGTTCAATGGTCGGTATGGATGCTTGCAATCTACAGGCCTCTCATATGGCACTGGCTTAAAAACAGGCATTATTCTGTACTGGAAATCACTGCATGAGCTCAGTAACATTTCTTTAAATCATTGTTTCTGAGCATACTTTGATGTGCAATCCACAAAAGTTAAAGCTGTATCATGCAAGAAGAAGCTGTCTTCTCTGGGATAACACTTATTTGAAATATAGGCAAATGAAAATCTGTATTGTGATTAGGTGACTCAAAATGTAAAATTCCTTTTGGAAACCATGGACCGCCGACACAGCAAGAGAAGGATAATCCAGCTTGTTATCAGTGCACAGATTAAAAGCCTGCATCTTTGATGGCATGGGGTTGCATTAGTGCCTATGATTTAGGCAGCTTACAGTTGATCTGTAGAGTTTAGCGAAGTGAGCTTTGGATCAGGGTCATCAAGTAAGATGGCCTCAGTGGCCTCTTCGCGCTGATGGATGAGGTGAGTATGATTTTTTAAAATTTTATCAACATTTCAGGTAAAATTGCTTAGTTACCACAAATCACAAGTTTTGAAGCGAATCGAATTCTCCCTGAAATCCGTATTGAAGTTCACTTCAGATACTTCGATTCTCTCAACACTAGTCTCCATACAGCATTGAAATGTAAAGGGTCTGGAGAGGTGAAATTCGTTACCACTGAAGTCTTGTGAGACTTTGGTAAATAACTTTGGCCATTGATTTTTAAACTTGAAAACTATTTCAAAACTTGATTCTGAAGTCGACTTCATTACCGGAAAGTTTTAAAATTGTTTTCAAGTTTAAAAATTGAAGGCCGAGGTTATTCACTGAAGTCTAGTGAGACTTAAAGGGGTTCTGTCAACAGAATTTACCATAGTAAACCGAGTGTCATTTGCAATGCGCAAATGACACCTGATGACAGATCTGTTTGTTTTATACTTTTCTGTAAAGTAGTTTGTGAGAAAACTCAGTTTTTAAAATATGTAAATTAGCTCCCCTAGGTGCAGTAGGCGTGAACCCTGCACCTAGTAGCGGCCGTAATTCCTCCTCTTACCCCTCCTCTGTAGCGTTGATTGACAGGGCCAGGCAGCCAGCTCTTTCGGCCCTGTTCGAGTTCGAAATCCCGCGCCTGCGCATTGCGATCAGCAATCCGCGCATGCGCGTTGATCCGCCGGCCGCCCGGCTCCCGGCTTCCTCAATGCGCCCGCATTGCTGGTCGCAATGCGCAGGCGCGGGATTTCGGACTCGAACAGGACCGGGAGCCGAAAGAGCTGGCTGCCTGGCCCTGTCAATCAACGCTACGGAGGAGGGGTAAGAGGAGGAATTACGGCCGCTACTAGGTGCAGGGTTCACGCCTACTGCACCTAGGGGAGCTAATTTACATATTTTAAAAACGGAGTTTTCTCACAAACTACTTTACAGAAAAGTATAAAACAAACAGATCTGTCATCAGGTGTCACTTGCGCATTGCAAATGACACTCGGTTTACTATGGTAAATTCTGATGACAGAAACCCTTTAATAATAACTAATTTTACCTCACTGGAGCCCATACATTTGAATGCTGTACGGAGATGGGTCTCTATATATCATTCAAACAAAGTTTTACTGAAGTTTTTACACTCATAACCAGACAACGTCTTTTTGAGGGAAGGCCTTACATATTTCAGCAAGACAATGATAAACCACATACTGTATCCATCACATGGGGGATGCTACACAATGGTAGACGTGCCCCTGTCTAGTGTTGCTACCATCAAGTTATAAATGAGTTAATTTTTCTCATGAAATGATAAAATGTCTCACTTTCAACATTTGATGCATGTTCTATGGTCCATATTTAAATGTGATTTAAATATAGATCTATTAGATTTGCAATATTTTTATTTACATTTTACACAGCGTCTCAACTGTTTGGGAATTAGGGTTGTATTATTTGGATACTTTACTGTACGTAGGGCAAGAGCTTAATGTTGAACAAGAAACTGTTGGCATTTAGGGAAGGCTGGTCATATTGTGCCTTGAACATTCACACTCAAAGTGATAAAGTATAACATATGGTGTTCATTTACTTTTCCACTCTAAGAGTAATATAGTAGGCACAATAAATTTTGCTGTGAGTTTTCTGACATTATGTTCTTGGGTTAAGCACTAAGCTTTGTCAGTTATTACAAGGCCCTTGCTGTTACAGACCAGAGTATTGATGAATACTGGAAAATTGAGCCTTTAATAATGTATAAAGCATTAAACATGCAAACATTATACTGCAGAAGAAAGTTATATGTTTTCTCTGCTGTAGCTGCTTTATTTACAAAACATATTTGTCAAGTCCTTTGCAAAGAATAATGCCGTAATGCCATTTCCAATCATTCTTCTTAATGGTACTGTCTTAGTTTTACTGTAAACAAGTATAACTCTTCTCGCTCAGGCATTCCAAACGATGCTTCATTTCTTCCAACATTCACATAAGAAGATTTTTAAAGTGGCATCAAGAATCATAGATAGGGTCACCAAATAAGCCATTTATTAAATATACATAGCAGAATAAGGCTCTGCTACAAAAAAGTCTAAACTCTAAATGATTACTTTTTAAAAAGGTTATCTGTTGTTACATTGGTGTTCTGTTTCCATTTGCTATTAACAATAATTATTCATTGAGATACTACTACTCCCATTTCTGCTAGCACTACTCCCCTTCTAGCTGTGTTTAGTTGCATAGCTGCCTCTAATTGTGATCAGCTTGTGCTTTTTTCTGCCCTCTTACTCCTTGCCATAGCTTAGGTTCTTAGTTAAGGACATGTAGTCTGTCCGAAACGCGTTTACAGTTGGGGTGACGTGATTATTTCCATGTGCTTGCTGTACTCAAGAATAAAGGATCATCACAGCTTTAAATACCGGTACTGGTTTTCACTTTGTGGATTACAATAAGGTTGGGAATTGGACTACAACCGTGCACCTCTGGTACAATTAAGGTTCTTAGTTGTCTAGTTAATTTGTGTGCTCTTTGGTCTCTTTGCTGTGTACTGAACTCCTGCCTGTTTACCCACTTTGATACTCTGCTGCCTGTCCTAACCTCACATTACTTTCTTGGATATGCACACTCTCTGCCTGCCCTGGCATAGGCCTGTTTCCTGACTTCAATTGTCACCTAATACTTTGTGCTTTTCACTGGTGTCCCTGATGCCGTGGGTCAGCTGCCATCTTAACCAGAACTATTCTAAGAGGCACAGATATCAGTCTGGTTAGTTTTATACAGCAAAGTACAGATTCCTGTACAGGGGTTAAAGAGTAAATAACAGAGGACTGCCAGGTAAATACCCTTAGGTTTTGCCCAAGGCCAAACTGGTTAGTTGGCACATCAGGTTTACGCCCATTGTCCATAACATCTGTATTGGATATTTTAAGACATTTTCTTTGCTCATTTGCTGGGATCACTTGTGATATTCAAAATATCAACGATATTACAGGTGAAGTTCGGTATTACACAGTTCTGATTGAAATGAATGAGTTGTACATGCAAAATACATATATGTCAGTCCTCCAGAGCAAAAGAGGATTTTTGCCTTTTTTCTACACTAATTTAACATTGAAGGCTCTCAATGAGAAACAACCCCTCTTAATATGGTAGTTATAAGGTAGGAGTCCAACTGAGAGGTCTCATATCCTTTGCTAGTAAGTAATAAGAACCTGTACAAAACTCTCTTCTCTGGAGCATCTGCATTGTTAAAGAGGATCTGCCATGTCTCCTGACCTGTCTGTTTTAGTAAAAAATGGTATTCCTCATAATTAGTGTTAAACGAATAGAAGCATCCAAAGTGGAATACAATCTAAAGTTGAGGAAAAATTCAATTCGCCACAACTACGAATTTCCTAGCTATTTGTGGTAACAAATCAATGTTTGTGGTGTTAGTGCATTTTTTTTCTGTGATTTTTCTTTTATAAATATAGCCTTGTATGTCCGCATATTCATTTATCATATTGTGCAGGATGTTTCTTGTATCTTTTTCTGTGATTTTTGATTACATTATTATTATTTATTATTATTAAAGTGCCATTCATTCCATAGCGCTGTACATATGATAAGGGGTATACATACATAATACAGACAATTGCAATAAACATGAACAAGACAAGTTACAGCATAGTACAGAAGGAGAGTGGGCCCTGCCCACGAGGGCTTACAATCTACATGGTATGGGAGAAGGAAACAGTAGAAGAGGGTAGAGCTGGTCATGGCGGTATAGACACAGCAGGGCCACTGGTTGTAGGTAGAGATGAGCGAATCTATTCGCCGCTTCGTAGATTCGTATCGAATCTTACAAATTTTCTACTCCAAAGCGAATCCGGATTTTTTGAGATTCACTCCATTCGATTTGAAAATGTTCTTAAAGCTTTGTACGCATTCGCTACGTACTTGTCAGATAAATTGTACGCTAATGCTACGTATAAGTTACTTTATACGCTGATGCATACGAATTCAGTTAATTAGCGAACTTTTACTGTAAGTTTGTTATTCGTGCGGCAAAAAGCCCGTGAAGAAAGCGGTCACCTGACCTAGTGGGAAGGGCTTGCTCTGATTGGCTCACAGGCTCGGTAAGCCTATGACATCAGTTGTGCTGCGACTGCTGAGACGAGCAGAAGCACTGTCTGTGAAGTTCTGAAGTTTCTGAACTGAACTGTGGTGTAATTGTTCTGGGCATCCATAATACATATCAGGGCCAGTGCAGGACTAGTAATTAATCAGGCAGGGATAGAGACAGGGAAAGAGATAGGGAAAGAGACAGGGAGAGAGACAAAGACCAGCTGCAGGGCCACAGTCAAGTGAAAATGTCTGGCATGGAAAAGCAAAAGGGTTCCAGCCAGACCTCAAGCTCCAAAAAAAGGAGAAGGTGGCACAGGGCAGCAGTGGCAAAGGACATGTAGCTGGAGCTTCTACTTGTAGAATTTGTAATATTTGGCCACTGTTCCACCAGGCTAACCCACCAAGGTGCAAAATTGTAGTGGAGGAGAAAGTGAATGAGGTAGTGGAGTGGATGGCACACTCATCTTAATCGCCGCCGGATGATCTGCTTTCTTCTGCTCATACAGTATCATGTAGCCAGGGGTCAGCCCTGCCACCTCTCAGCCTTCAATGCTCCCTCCTAGAGGTGTTCCTTCTGCATTTTATAAAATAAAAGGCCACCGAACCCCACCGCATAATCCGGCAGTTATAGAGGACAGCCTCCCTGAGGATTTCTTAGAGGGCAGTCAGAGTTTGGACTGCCTGGAATTGGAGGTTGGTGGGGAACAGCCTATTTTGCAGTCAGAAAAAGTGGTGGGGAGTCTGATGATGATGTGTTAGACAGGAGGACCTGGGAGGCGGATCGGGCTAGTAAGGAGGATTTGATCTCCGAGGAGGAGGGCGATGGTAGTGGCAGAAACAGAGAGCAGAGGTGAGTTAAGCCCAGGGCAAGGCCTTCCTTTGGAACTAGTGAGACCCCAATTATGGTGAGGCCGGCACCAGGGTCTAAGCGTGCAAGGGCTACAAGCTTGGCCAGCTCTGGAGGGTGCACGTCGGGTGTATGGAAGTATTTCACCACTCTGCCAGGGGACATCAGCATGGCCACGTGTAATTTCTGTAAACAGAAATTGAGCAGTGGGAAAGCCACAAATGTAGGGACCACTGCTTTGTGGAACCATCTGAAGCAACGTCATGCCGCCAATGTGTGCAACCAAGGTGGATTAGAGCAGCGCATTAATACTGAAGAGCTGGCTACTTCTCCCGGGGTTCCTTGCGTCAGGCAGGCCACATCCAGGGGCATAACAGCCCACATCCAGGGGCATAACTAGTACATACACCTCATCGTCAACCGCGTGCGTTTCTCCACCTCCTCTTATTCGTCAGCCGCCCATCGCCGAGTGCGTGGCCAGGAAGCAAGTTTATGCAACAAGTAATCCAACAATGCACAAACTTAGCAGTCACCTGACCAAGTTGCTGGCTGTGCATTCTCTGCCGTACAATTCATTTGGGTGCACAGCTTTTAGGGAGCTAATGGCTTGCGCTCAGCCACGCTGGCAAATACCTAGCCGGCATTACTTCTCAAGCAAAGCTATCCCCACCCTTTACTCACACGTGGGAGACAATTTAGGACGCTCCCTGCAGCTGTCTCTCTGCAGCAAGGTGCACGTCACGGTGAACACCTGGAGCAGTACTTATGGCCAGGGGCAATAGATGTCCTTTACAGCCCACTGGCTGAATGTATTGAGTGGCAGCGAGGCAGGAACCCCCCCAGCAACCGGGCCAATTGCTTTTGGCATCTCCACGCGCTTTCCATCCAAGATTGTAGCAGACCACCCAACACTTATCCGCTTCCACCTCCACGGGCAGTCCACCTGCTGGAGCATCCGGGCAGAGAGTTAGCCCCTCTCCTTCCTATCACATGTGCCAGGTTAAACGCTGCCACTCTGTCTTAGACTTAATTTGTCTTGGCAACAGGAGCCACACAGGCCAGTGCTTGCTGCATTACATCAAGCAGCAAATAGTCTCCAGTGGGCAAGGTTGTGAGTGACAGCGGGACAAATATAGTGGCAGTGTTTAACCTGGGTCAATTCACGCAAGCTCCCTGTATGGCACATGTCCTAAATATAGTGGTGCAGAGATTTCTCAAAACATTCACTGGCCTGCGCACAGTGCTGGCAAAGTCGTGGAAGCTTTGCACTCATTTGACTCATTCTTATGTGTCTTGCAACGCTCTGCTGGACCTGCAGTGGCAAAACAGTCTTCCGACACACCAGTTGATAGGTGACGTGGCAACCCGGTGGAATTTCACGCTTCATATGTTGCAGCGGCTCCTTGAGCAGCGTAGAGCAGTGAATGTTTTTGTCCAGCAGCAGCCAGAATCTTCGACCATAGGGAGCAGGTGTGGCTTAGATTTCCGTCAGTGGAGGCTGGTCCGAGATGCCTTCACTGTTCTAACATCCTTTGAAGAAGCCACTAAATTGGTCAGCCAGGACAGCTGCGGTGTGAATGACATAGTTTCACTAATATTTGTCCTGGAAAAGACACTGACGCTCATGCAGCAGGGGGCAATGGGGGAAGGAAATCCTAGCCATCTCTCTGCACGCCATGCTGTCACTGTAGGGGAGCCCCAACGACAAAGTTCCCTTGCGGTGCAGGGGGAGGATGAGGAGCTTCAGGTAGAGGAGGAGGAGGAGGATTTTAATGAGGATGATGATGACCAGGAGGAGGAGACACAGCTGGAGGATCTGGAGGATGACGATGATGAGACTTTAAGGACACTGAAATGTTTCAGATAGAGGCTGAGATGGAAAGAACTGGCTCCTCGGCCAGGATGGCGAGCTGTATGTACACATGCTTACGGAGTGACAGGCGTATTCTAATAATAAGGCAGAGTGACGAATACTGACTGGTGATGCTTCTGGACCTGCGGTATCAATCCAACATAGGGGATTAATCCCTCCCCAGGAAAGGGAGGAGAAATTAGCATCATTACGGGAGAAGCTATGTAGTAACCTGGCAACAGCTTTCAGCCAACCCCAGCCTGCTGCCAGCGTCTCTGAAAAGGAGGTCCGGCAGAGTCATCCACCTCTTGCTACAACCAGCAGCAGCCAGTTAAGCCTCATGAGTATGACGCAACAATTTTTTTCAGCCTCCCAACAGCCTCAGCCAAGTGAGCAGGCCCAGACCACCCGCCTCAACGAACAGGTTCAGGCTAACCTGCAGTCTGGCTTGCAAAGCCTCTTCTCAGACCCCCTGGACTTCTGGGAAGCCAGAACACAACAGTGGCCGGAACTTTACCACTATGCACTAGGGCTTCTTTCCTAACCAGCCTCAAGTGTCATGTCAGAGAGGGTTTTTAGCGCCGCTGGGGGGGGGGGGGGGTGAAACCCAAACGGTCCAAACTGTCACCTGTGTCCAAAAAAACACCTTTATAAAAATGAATAAAGGCTGGATTACCTCCGATTTTCACACTCCTCTTGCTGAGGCAGATGATTAGATCAGGCCTTGCAGGCCGAAATAGTCCAAGTGTCTTACCACGGTTGCTGTCAGCAGCCCATAAAGTTGCATGTCAAACGTCTTGTGTCATGGGCTGTGCGAACCCGAACTCCCCAAACCAAAATCCCTAAAATTATTAAGATCCAAAAACTGTTGTCTACCTCTGCCACTGTTAGCACTTAGCAGGCGAGCAGCTGTTGTTATACACCGTTCTTAGTTCTATTTAGTATTCTTAAATTTGTTTTGGAGCTTTTGCTCCCAAAAAGTAAATAAATAAATTAAAAAAATAAAATAAAATTAAAAAAAAATATATATATATATATATATTTTATTTTTTAATACCATTTTTTCTTTTATATATATATATATATATATATATATAAGAAAAAATGGTATTAAAAAATAAAATTGTTACACTGTTGTTACCTCCGCCTCCCGTTACAAGTTACGTTAGCGGAGATTGTTATACTCCACCGCAGTTTGTTGTATTTACTAAACAGTCTCTGCTGATATACCCCATCCCCTACTATTCTTGGCCAGGGCACCCATAAAAAGCCCATATATAATTTCCACTGCCTATCTTTACAAGGTAGAATGTTTATAGGCTTGTTGTCCAAACAAGCCAAGCCTTTTTCTCTTACTGTAATCCGTGAACCAGAGTGTGCGTCATTTATTAATGCTTTGCCCTGCAAACACCCTGTGTTCATTAATCTGGGAAAATGGCCTTTGGACAATTTTTGGAGGCTCCTGCCTAAAGAGACATCCCTGTCTTCTTCACACTAATACGGGCTCCAGCCTATGCATAATTTTTGGAGGCTTCAGCCTAAACAGACACCACTGTCTTCTTCTCACTATGTCAGGAAGGAGATAAAGGTTTAAAAAACAATCAAAACACAGGCTTTACAAAAATAATTTTAGTAATAAATAATAACAACTTTGAACAAATAATAATTAATATAATAAACAAAAGAAAGTACAAAAAAAGGTTACGCCGGCCTTTGCTGACGTCTGGCCATCATCTCCTGCATTTCTCTGGGAGGCAGCATGGAGCCTGGTCTCAAAGCGGCGTAAGGCTGCCTCCACTTCAAAGTCAGTGGGGATATCTGTAGGGGTGGAAACAGTAATATAATTAGTATGGTCGAGTTAAAGTGGTTGTCCCATGAAAAAAATTCTAAACTTTCAAACCAGCACCTGGATCAGAGAATACTTTAGCAATTATATGTCATTAAATACTTGGTATATCTACTGGAACGAGTTATTCAGTGACATGTATCAGTATTGAGCCTTTTTTTTCTTTGAACTGCTCACTGAGAAGGCCACACATGGTCAGTTTGGGGTTTGTACTTACTGGACACCCATACTGAGTGGTCTTCCCATGGTCCAGGGGAAAACTCCTCCCTGACGGTTGAAGCTACAAAAGATAAAACATAAATTTAGCTTATATTTTGAAGACAGAAGGTCCACCCATTACACTTTTTATTTTACCTACCTTCTACCTATGGAAGTTGGGCTGGTGGTCTTGGAGGGGTAGGTGGGGTCCTCTCTAGCTGTTGAGGAGGGTGAGAGGGGCTCCTCTGTGGTGCAGCAGCTGTCAAAAAACATTAAATAATGGCATTACATTCAACTTTAATGAACAGTTGTAACTTCTGCTGTTGATACATGTGAATTGTTTGGGGCTGGATCCCATTCCTAACCACTAGTGCTCTACTGTATCACTGCAGTTGCACTCCCACATAGCCTGGATTAAAAATAAATTAAATATGTTTACACTTACTAGAAGCTGCAGGTACTGTAGGGGCCGTCCAGAAATGCCGCTGACGGTAACGTTGGTGACGCCATCATTGACGTTGCTCTGCAACATAAATCCGTACACAATTGTTATGATGACTGTTTTTAATAATAACACCGTATACTACTATGAAGATATTATGGGTGAGAGGAGGGCCATATCCATTTTTTCTTCTAAATGGGTATTTATCGCGATAGATATTGTTAACGCAGTACATTTCTTAATATTGTTAACATGGTGGGAATATGTTTGATTAGCTGCAGCATGAGCACATCTTTAAGTCTGTATGTAGGAGGAGGAAGCGCTAACTATGAAAGGGCATATATCTCAGGGTACTTTCTTTCACACTAGTGCATTTGCCTGACACAAACGGGAGAATGGCCAGGACAAATACTGCAGAACAGCCAGCAGGATCACCACCACATATATGAAAGTAGCCTAAGGGAAATTACTGGGAAGGAGCACGTATCTGAGAATACCTTCACTTGTTTGGATGGAGTTAGAGGCGTGGCCTTTCATGAAAGAAAATTGCTGCAGCGCACTATGCATGCCCACATTGTCCTTCTATACGGTTTTCATTATTGGCACTGGTATATATCTCTTAATAATATAAAAATGAATTTCTGTCTGTCTGTCTGTCTGTCTGTTCTCTATGCGCGACCAAACTACTGGACCGATTTTCACCAAATTCGGCACACAGGTACATCAGGTGTCCGGGAAGGTTTTAGACCAGGTCTCATCTCTCTAGGACGTACCGTTCCCGAGATATTCCCAAAATATGATCTCCATTAGCCAACATTACAACTGGGAGCTTTGGTTTTAAACTCCAACTGCCATTCTCTGCAAAGCCACACAGGGAGGGCAGGTTTCCATAACAACCAGGTAATTATCAGCAGCTGAGGATCTCATCCATTTCTATTTACTGACACTGTTAAAGGTATTCCGGTTACCATAAATATAACTTATGTTTTTTTCTATTACTACAGTTCAGTAGTAATAAAAGATGTTTTCCTCCACTGCTGCCTATTGCGTGGGCTCATAAATAAGCATGGTATTGACCTTTAATTCAGGCCACCCTAAAAGAAGTACTTAAAACCCCCGCCCCAGGTCTCGCTAAGCCACACCCCCAACTCTGTCAGGCCACACCCCCTTTCACTCCGCAGCCAACAGAGATTGAAAAAGTAAAGGTAAAAATCAACTTCTGTCAGCTGCAGCGATGGGTGGGAGGTTGACTTTCTTTCTGCAACAACACACACAAACATTAAATAAAATAGATTAAATACAACCATGCGAAGCGTCTTGCTAATCCACGCCCCCTCCCACTCCGCAGCCAATGGGAATTTAAAAAAATGAAGGTAAAAATAAACTTCTATTTGCTGCAGGGGTGGGAGGGTGAATTTCTCTCTGCAACGACACACAAAAATTTTAGATGAAATAGACTAATTATAGACTACAACCGTTCGAAGCCTTTTGCTAAGCCACGCCCCGTCTCTGTCAGGCCACGCCCCCTCTCACTCCGCAGCCATTCTGCAACGTCACACAGAAACATTAAATGAAATAGATTAAATGCACCTATGCGAAGCGCTTTGCTAAGCCACGCCCCGACTCTGTAAGGCCACGTCCCCTCCCACTCCGCAGCCAACAGGGATTGAAAAAATAAAGGTAAAAATCAACTTCTGTCAGCTGCAGGGATGGGTGGGAGGTTGACTTTCTTTCTGCAACGACACACAGAAACATTAAATGAAATAGATTAAATACACCCATGTGAAGCGTCTTGCTAATCCACGCCCCCGACTGTCAGGTTACGCCCCCTCCCACTCCGCAGCCAACGGGGATTGAAAAAATAAAGGTAAAAATGAACTTCTGTTTGCTGCAGGGGTGGGAGGATGAATTTCTCTCTGCAACGGCACACAAAAATTTTAGATAAAATAGACTAATTATAGACTACAACTGTTCAAATCGTCTTGCTAAGTCACGCCCCCAACTCTGTCAGACCACGCCCCCTCTCACTCTGCAGCCATTCTGCAACGACACACAGAAACATTAAATGAAATAGATTAAATAACCTATGAGAAGCGCTTTGCTAAGCCACAACCCCAACTCTGTCAGGTCATGCCCCCTCCCACTCCGCAGCCAACAGGGATTGAAAGAATGAAGGGAAAAATAAACTTCTGTCAGCTGCAGGGGTGGGAGGGTGACACACAAAATTTTAGATGAAATAGACTAATTTCAGACTACAACCGTTCGAAGCATCTTGATAATCCACACCCTCAACTCTGCCAGGCCACGCCCCCTCCCACTCCGCAGGCAACGAGGATTGAAAAAAAATCAGCTGCAGGGGTGGGAGGGTGAATTTCTCTCTGCAACGACACACAAAAATGGTAGATGAAATTGACTAATTTTAGACTACGACCATTCAGTACCAATAAATAAAGATTTTTTTTCCACTGCTACCCATTGCGGGTCCCCATCAATTACCATGTCATCGACCTGTAATTCATGCCACTCTGACCCCCGCCCCAGATTTTGCGAAACCACGCTCCGACTCTGTCAGGCCACGCCCCCTCCCACTCCGCAGCCAACGGGGATTGAAAAAATGAAGGTAAAAATCAACTTCTGTCAGCTGCAGGGATGGGAGGGAAGTTGGATTTCTTTCTGCAACAACATACAGAAACATTAAATGAAATAGATTAAATATACCCGTGCAAAGCAATGTTTTCTTCCACTGTTACCCATGGCGTGTCCTCATAAATTACCATGGCATCGACCTGTAATTCTGGCCAACATCAAAAGAAGGACTTAAAACCCCGCCCCAGGTCTTGCAACGTCACGCCCCCGACTCAGTCAGGCCATGACCCCTCCCACTCCGCAGCCAATGGAGATTGAACAATAAAAATCAACATCTGTCAGCTGCAGGGATAAGAGGGAGGATGACTTTCTCTCTGCAATGACACACAGAAACATTAAATGAAATAGATGAAATATACCCAGGTGAAGCCGGGTCCTTCTGCTAGTATACAATAAAGTCCACTAATTTTTTAACATGTTTTTACTTTTCAAATATGTTGTTACTTACTCTGCCGTATCTCTGCGCTGATCTCATTAAGCTACTCTGGGCACTTAAACTTCAATTCGGACCATTTCCGCTGGATCTGGCCGGGGTCCGCACAGTGTCGAAACGATGGCGCAAGCCTCGGATCATCTGCTGCACTATCTCCTTTTTATGCTGGTTCGGGTGTCGGTGTGTGCCATCGTAATCCTGCCGGTCCATCAGCCGGATCATGTATTTAAGCTCTCCAGAGCTAAATGCTGAGGATTGCCTGGATGCCATTTTGCAAAATTCACTCTGCCTCTGAGGAGTGTACGCTGCGGCTTATCGTCGTGCGTGCCTGCATATTACGCAATCGCTAGACAATAGTACGCTGAGGATTCGTACGCAATTTGTACGCTCATGCGTACGTGTTCACATAAGTAGCATACCTTTAACAATTGTATGTTCGTTATTTGTGAGCGAATGTTCGCAAAACACGACAGAATAACGAATGATTTGTACGCAGCTTCGACCGAATAGCTTCGTATTAAGATCAAATCTTTTAAAAAATTCGACAAACATTCGGCGAAGTGCATTTTGCATGATACGTTTATCTCCAGTTGTAGGCTTGTCTGAATAGGTGGGTTTTCAGGTTTCTTTTGAAGGATTCCACTGTAGGTGAGAGTCTGATATGTTGGGGTAGTGAGTTCCAGAGTATGGGGGATGCACAGGAGAAATCTTGGAGGCGACTGTGGAAAGAGGTGATAAGAGGAGAGGAGAGAAGGAGGTCTTGTGAGGATTGGAGATTACGTGTGGGGAAGTATCGGGAAAGTAGCTCAGAGATGTAGGGAGGGGACAAGTTATGGACAGCCTTGTGTATTTGTTAGTATTTTGAACTGAATTCACTGGGCAATGGGGAGTCAATGAAGGGATTGGCAGAGGAGAGAGGCAGAGGAGTAACAGGGTGAGAGGTGGATTAGTCGGAGGATAGATGAGGATAGGATAGATTGGAGGGGTGCGAGAGTGCTAGATGGAAGGCCACAGAGGAGAATGTTGAAGTAGTCTATGAGTGAGAGGATGAGGGCATGTACAAGCATTTTTACAGACTCAAAGTTGAGGAAAGCATGGATGCGGGAGATGTTTTTGAGTTGGAGGCAGAAGGTGGTGGAAAGGACTTGGATGTGTGATCAGAAGGAGAGGGCAGAATCCAAGGACACTCCAAGGCAGCAGACTTGGTTGACTGGGGAGAGTGAGCAGTCATTGATCGTGATAGATAGGTCTGTTGGGGAAGATGATGGGTCAAGTGAAGGCTTTTTGAGGATGAGTGTAATGGTAGCATATTTAAAACCATTAAGGAACACACCAGAGGTTAGTGATAGGTTGAAGAGATGAGTTAGGGCTGGGATAAACACTGTGGTGAGGTTAGAAATGAGGTGGTAGGGGATTGGGTCAAGTGCACAGGTGGTGAGATGTGATCTGGAGAGTCGAGTGGACAGTTTTTTTTCTGTAATGGTAGAGAAGCAGGTTTTGGGAGACGCGGACTGAGTAGTTGTTTAAAGGAGCTGTGGGGACTGTGCACTGAAGCTTTCTCTGATGTTGACAATCTTTTGTTTGAAGTATGTGGCAATGTCCTCAGCTGATGAGAGGTGAGGGTGGGGGTGCCAGGAAATGGAAAAGGGAGTTAAAAGTTGTTTAGGGCTGTAGGACAGGGAAGATATGAGAAGTAGACCTGTTTTGCATCAACAAGTGAGGATTTCAAAATGAGGAGGGATTGTTTGTATGTGGTAAAGTGATCCTTAGAGTGGGATTTCTTCCATCGCCGCTCAGCAGCCATGGAAGCTTGTCTGCGTTTTTTGGTCAGGTTGGTATGCCACAGTTGTCTGTTGATTTTTTGGGTTTTGTTGTGTGTGAGGGGGCAACAGTGTCCAGAGCTGTACTTATTGTGGTTTTATACAGGGTGGTGGCAGCATCTGGGTCTTGGAGGGAACAAATGGTAGAGAGCGGCAGAAGAGAGTCAGAAAGCAAACAAAAGTCAAGATGTTTAAGGTTCCTGTGGGGGTGTGCTAGTGTGTGCATCGGGGGAGCAGCAGAAGGCACCTGTGAAAAAATGTGAGTAAGTTGTGGTCAGATAGGGGGATTGTTGTATTTGTATCAAATCTTGGAAATTTGTGCGAAGCAAATCCGAATATTAGGTGTTTTGCATCGGCTTTGTACGCATTCGCTCCATAGTTTGTCCTATAAATTATACGCTATTGCTACGTATTAGTTACTGTATACGCTGTTGCGTACAAATTCATTTCATTAGAGAACTTTTACTGTTAGTTCGTTTATCGTGCGCAAAAGCCCAGGAACAAAGCGGTCAGTGGTAGCAACAGAGGGCAGAGGCGAGTTAGGCTCAGGGCTAGTGCTTCCCTGGGAACTAGCGAGACCCCAAATATAGTGGGGCCGCACCAGGGTGTAAGCGTGCAAGGGCTACAAGCTTGGCAAGTTGTGGAGGGCGTACGTCGGGTGTGCAAAAGTATTTTACCACTCTGCCGGGGGATAGCAGTATGGCCACGTGTAATTTGTGTAAACAGAAATTGAGCCGTGGGAAAGCTACAAATGTTGGGACCACTTCTCTGTGGAACCATTTGAAGAGGCGTCATGCCGGCAATTTAAAGCAGCCCATTAATACTAAAGAGCTGGTTACTTCTCCCGGGGTCCCTTCTGTCAGGCAGGCCACATCCAGGGCCATAGCTCAGCCTGCATCCCGGGGTGTAACTAGTACATCCACCTCATCGTCGGCCAGTGCGGTGCGTGCATTTTTCCACCTCCTCTCATTCGTCAGCCGTCCATTGCCGAGTGCGTGGCCAGGAAGTTTTATGCCACAAGTAACTCAATAGTGCGCAAACTGAATGGACACCTGACAATGTTGCTGACTGTGCAGTCTCTGCCGTACCAGCTGGTTGACTGCCCAGCTTTTAGGGAGCTAATGGCTTGCGCTCAGCCACGCTGGCAGGTCCCTAGCCGGCATTACTTCTCCAACAAAGCTATCCCCGCCCTTTACTCCCACGTGGCAGACAATATTGGACGCTCCCTGCAGCTGTCTCTCTGCAGCACGGTGCACATCATGGTGGACACCTGGAGCAGTGCTTATGGCCAGGGGCAATACATGTCCTTTACTGCCCACTGGCTGAATGTATTTAGTGGCATCGAGGCAGGAATCCCCCGGCAACCAGGTCAATTGCTGTTGGCACCTCCACACGCTTTCCAGCCAGGATTGCAGCAGACCACCCAACAACTATCCACTTCCACCTCCATGGGTAGTCCGGCTGCTGGAGCATCCGGGCAGCGAGTTACCCCCGTTCCTTCATATCACATGTGCCAGGTGAAATGCTGCCATGCAATGTTAGACTTAGTTTGTCATGGCAGTAGCAGCCACACAGGCCAGCGCTTGCTGCATTACATGAAACAGCAAGTAGCGTGCTGGCTGACTCCACGGCAGCTGGAAGTGGGCAAGGTAGTGAGTGACAATGGGACAAATATAGTGGCAGCGCTGAATCTGGGTCAATTCACGCATGCTCCCTGTATGGCACATGCCCTAAATCTAGTGGTACAGAGATTTCTAAAAACATTCACTGGCCTGCGCACAGTGCTGGCAAAGGCGCGGAAGCTTTGCACTCATTTCAGCCATTCATATGTATCTCGCCACGCTCTGGTGGAACTGCAGCGTCAAAACGGTCTTCCGCCACACCGCTTAATAGGTGACGTGCCGACCCGGTGGAATTCCACTTTTCATATGTTGCAGCGACCCCTAGAGCAGCGTAGAGCAGTGGACGATTTTGTCCAACAGCAGCCAGAATCTTCCACCATAGGGAGCAGGTGCAGCTTTGATTTCCGGCAGTGGAGGCTGGTCCGAGATGCCTGCACTGTTCTAAGGCCCTTGGAAGAGGCCACAAAATTGGTCAGCCAGGACAGCTGCGGTGTGAACGACGTAATTTCAATAATATTTGTGCTGGAAAAGACACTAACGCTCATGCAGCAGGGGGCAATGGGGGAAGGAAATCCTGGCCATTTATCTGCCCGCCATGCTGTCACTGTAGGGGAGCCCCAACGCCAAAGTTCCCTTGTGGAGCAGGAGGAGGATGAGGATGAGGAGCTTCAGTTAGAGGAGGGGGGAGAGGAGGAGGATTTTAATGAGCATGATGATGACCAGGAGGAGGAGAAGGAGACAAAGCTGGAGGATGAGGATGATGAGACTTTCAGGGACACAGCAGTTTCTCAGAGAGAGGCTGAGATGGAAAGAAGTGGCCTCCCAGGCACGCTGGGCAGGATGGCGAGTTGTATGCTCACATGCTTATGCACTGACAGGCGTATCCTAAACATAAGGCAGACTGACGAATACTGGCTGGCGATGCTTCTGGACCCGCGGTATCAATCCAACATGGGGGATTGTTTTCCTCCCCAGGAAAGGGAAGAGAAATTAGTATCATTGCGTGAGAAGCTATGTAGTAACCTGGCCACAGGTTTCTGCCAGCCCCAGCCTGCTGCCAGCTTGTCTGAGAAGGAGTCCGGCCGAGTCATCCACCTTCTGCCACAACCAGCAGCAGCCAGTTAAGCCTAATTAGTATGATGCAGGAATTTTTCTCTGTAGGCTCCCAACAGCTGCAGCCAAGTGAGCAGGCCCAGATCACCTGCCTCAATTAGCAGGTTCAGGCATACCTGCAGTCTGGCTCACAAAACCTCTTCTCAGACCCCCTGGACTTCTGGGCAGGCAGATTACAACAGTGGCCGGAACTGTCCCACTATGCACTAGGGATTCTTTCTTGCCCAGCCTCAAGTGTCATGTCAGAGAGAATTTTTAGTGCCGCTGGCGGGGTGGTGACACCCAAAATGACAAAACTGTCACCGGCAGTGTTCAAAAAAATACCTTTATAAAAAGGAATAAAGTCTGGATTACATTTGAATTTCATACTCCTCTTGCTGATGCTGGTGGTGATTAGATCAGGCCTTGCAAGGCAGAATAGTCTGAGTGTCTTCCCACTGTTGCTGTCAGCCGGCCCATAACGTTACTGCCAAACGTCTTTTGTCATGTCATGGGCTGTGCGAACCTGACGTCTCCAAAACCCTTTTCAAACACTGTTGTCTATCTCAGCCTCCATTTTCTACGCTTAGTAGGAGAATAGCTGTTGTTAGATAACGTTACTAATAGTTCTATTTAGTATTGTTAAGTTTGTTTTGGAGCCTCAGCCATTAGTCCACCCCCTCCAAATATATATATATATATATATATATATATATATATATATATATATATAATATATATTTTAAAAAAATAAACATTTTTTACACTGCCTCTGCCTCCCATTACAAGTTACAATAGCGAACATTGTTATCCACCACCGCAGTTTGTTGTATTTATTTTACCACTCACTCTATGCTGATATACCCCGTCCCCTACTACTACTGGCCAGGGCAGCCATGAAAAGCTCATATATAATTTTCACTGCCTATGTTAAGGTAGAATGTACAGGCTTGTTGCCCAAAAAAGCCAAGCCTTTTTTATTTTACTGTCTGTTAATTGAAATCAGTGAACAGGAGTGTGTGTAATTTAGTAATACTTTGGCCGGCAGACACCGCTGTGTTCATTAATATGGGAAAATGGCCGTGGGAAAAAAACTCTGTCTTCTTCACACTATGCCAGGATCAGGAAGGTGTTAAAGGTTTAACAAAACACTCAAAACACAGGTTTTTCAAGAAT
>ONZH01022106.1:0-11319 GCA_900303285.1 Rhinella marina | reverse complement strand
TGGACAAGTGCTGGCGGGCAGGGACACTATATCTCCTGACGGCACATTGGGTTAACTTGGTGGAGGCTGGTACCGAGTCTGACCCTGGGGCCGCTCATGTGCTGTCCACACCGAGGATTGGCGGGGCCTACCTCGGTCACGGTCTCTCAGACATACTATACTCCTCCTCCCACCCCTCCTCCTCCTCCACCTCCTCCTCCGAATTACCATCCGTGGGCACAGCGCCCAGTCAGTAGCTCTAGGCGCAGGCAGCAGTGCCGTGGCTAAGCGCCAGCAGGCGGTGCTCAAACTGCTGACCCTAGGTGATAAAAGGCACACCGCCCAAGAGCTATTACAGGGCATCACGGCGCAGACCAATCTGTGGCTGGCACCGCTGAACCTCAAGGCAGGCATGGTTGTGTGTGACAACGGGCGTAACCTGGTGGCGGCTCTGCAACTCGGCAGACTGACACATGTGCCATGCCTGGCCCACGTGTTCAATCTAATAGTTCAGCGTTTCCTGAAGACATACCCCAATCTGTCTGATTTGCTCACCAAGGTGCGCCGCATCTGTGCGCATTTCCGCAAGTCGACCACAGATGCTGCCACTCTCAGGGCAGCGCAGCGCCGCCTACAACTGCCAGCTCTCCGACTGTTGTGCGACGTGCCCACAAGATGGAATTCAACATTAAACATGTTATCCAGAGTTTACCAGCAGCGCAGAGCCATTGTAGACTGCCAGATGTCAACTTCCACCAGAACTGGTAGTCAGGTTCCTCAAGTCTACAATGAGGAGTCGATGTGGATGTCTGATATCTGTCAGGTGTTAAGCAACTTTGAGGAGTCAACACAGATGGTCAGCGGTGATGCCGCCATTATCAGCGTCACCATCCCTCTGCTATGTCTGTTGAAAAACTCACTCCTCAGCATGAAGTCAGAGGCTTTGCGCTTGTCACAGGAGATGGGGGAAGAAGATACGTTCCTGGATAGCCAGACCACCCTCCGGTCTGTTTCTCAGCACGTATTGGAAGAGGAGGAGGAGAATGAGGAGGAAGAGGAAGAAGAGGAGGAGACTGTTGGCGAGACTGAAGAGGGTACCAATGATCATTCCTTCTTATCTGTTCAGCGTGTATGGGCTGAAGAGGAGGAGTTGGAGGAGGAGGAAATGGAGAGTCAGCCTATTGAGGAAAGGGAATTCTTGCGTGTTGGGACTCTTGCGCACATGGCTGACTTCATGTTAGGCTGCCTTTCCCGTGACCCTCGCGTTAGAAGCATTTTGGACAACACCGATTACTGGGTGTTCACCCTCCTGGACCCCTGGTACAAGCAGAACTTTTCAACTCTCATTCCTGTAGAGGAGAGGAGTATGAGAGTCAATCTATATCAACAGGCCCTGGTGCACAAGCTGAAACTATCCTTCCCATCTGACACCGCTAGCAGCAGAGGACGTAGTTCTGTGGGCCAACTAGCGGGGGAGAGGAGGGGAGCAGGCAGCTTGTCAAGCACTGGCAGGGGAACACTCTCCAAGGCCTTTGCCAGTTTTATGGCACCCCAGCAAGACTATGTCACAGTCCCCAGTCTAGGCAGAGTAGGGGGGAGCTGTTCAGAAAGATGGTAAGGGAGTACCTAGCTGACCATACCAACGTCCTGACCGATCACTCTGCTCCATACAACTACTGGGTTTCAAAGCTGGACACGTGGCCCGAACTGGCGCTGTACGCCGGCCTGCCCTGCCACTAGTGTGTTGTCAGAGCGGGTCTTCAGTGCAGCTGGTGGCATCATCACTGATAATCGTACACGCCTGTCAACTGACAGCGCTGACAGGCTGACGATTATTAAAATGAATAAAGCCTGGATTTCACCAGAATTCAAATCTCCACCGGGGCAAAGCAGCTCAACATGAACATTGTTAATGTATCCTATCCTGCATTTATTTGTACACAAACGCTGAGCCAACAGGCAATTTTTCAGAGGGCCTACTGGCTCTCTTTTCAAACTATGTTTACAGATGGACACCTACAGGCCTTCTCTCCAATCAATGTTTTAGGAGGGTCAGCTACAGACACTCAAAAATAATGTTTTCAGGGGTCTGTTCACCACCAGGCCTTCAACCATAATGTTTTCAGGGGTCTGTTCACCACCAGGCCCTCAAAAATAATGTTTTCAGGGGTCTGTTCACCACCAGGCCTTCAACCATAATGTTTTCAGGGGTCTGTTCACCACCAGGCCTTCAACCATAATGTTTTCAGGGGTCTGTTCACCACCAGGCCCTCAAAAATAATGTTTTCAGGGGTCTGTTCACCACCAGGCCTTCAACCATAATGTTTTAATGGGTCTGTTCGCCACCAGGCCTTCAACTATAATGTTTTCAGGGGTCTGTTCACCACCAGGCCTTCAACCATAATGTTTTCAGGGGTCTGTTCACCGCCAGGCCCTCAAAAATAATGTTTTCAGGGGTCTGTTCACCACCAGTCTCTCAAAAATAATGTTTTCATGGGTCTGTTCGCCACCAGGCCTTCAACCATAATGTTTTCAGGGGTCTGTTCACCACCAGGCCCTCAAAAATAATGTTTTCAGGGGTCTGTTCACCACCAGGCCTTCAACCATAATGTTTTCAGGGGTCTGTTCACCACCAGGCCTTCAACCATAATGTTTTCAGGGGTCTGTTCACCACCAGGCCCTCAAAAATAATGTTTTCAGGGGTCTGTTCACCACCAGGCCTTCAACCATAATGTTTTAATGGGTCTGTTCGCCACCAGGCCTTCAACTATAATGTTTTCAGGGGTCTGTTCACCACCAGGCCTTCAACCATAATGTTTTTAGGGGTCTGTTCAACACCAGGCCCTCAAAAATAATGTTTTCAGGGGTCTGTTCACCACCAGTCTCTCAAAAATAATGTTTTCATGGGTCTGTTCGCCACCAGGCCTTCAACCATAATGTTTTCAGGGGTCTGTTCACCACCAGGCCCTCAAAAATAATGTTTTCAGGGGTCTGTTCACCACCAGGCCTTCAACCATAATGTTTTCAGGGGTGTGTTCACCACCAGGCCTTCAACCATAATGTTTTCAGGGGTCTATTCACCACCAGGCCCTCAAAAATAATGTTTTCAGGGGTCTGTTCACCACCAGGCCTTCAACCATAATGTTTTCAGGGGTCTGTTCACCACCAGGCCTTCAACCATAATGTTTTCAGGGGTCTGTTCACCACCAGGCCTTCAACCATAATGTTTTCAGGGGTCTGTTCACCACCAGGCCTTCAACCATAATGTTTTCAGGGGTCTGTTCACCACCAGGCCTTCAACCATAATGTTTTCAGGGGTCTGTTCACCACCAGGCCCTCAAAAATAATGTTTTCAGGGGTCTGTTCACCACCAGGCCTTCACCATAATGTTTTCAGGGTCTGTTCACCACCAGGCCCTCAAAAATAATGTTTTCAGGGGTCTGTTCACCACCAGGCCTTCAACCATAATGTTTTCAGGGGTCTGTTCACCACCAGGCCTTCAACCATAATGTTTTCAGGGGTCTGTTCACCACCAGTCCCTCAAAAATAATGTTTTCAGGGGTCTGTTCACCACCAGTCTCGCAAAAATAATGTTTTCAGGGGTCTGTTCACCACCAGGCCTTCAACCATAATGTTTTCAGGGGTCTGTTCACCACCAGTCCCTCAAAAATAATGTTTTCGACTTCCGGTTCCGGCGCTGCCATGTGAAGTCGCAGAGCGCGGAGCTCTCTGCAGTATACCCTCACTAAGCGCCATTTCGTAGCGTCGGAACACCGCCCCGCTGGCTCAGTACTGGTTTCCTGACCCTCAAGGCATTGGACTCTCCTATGGAACGGTACTTACTTCGGAGTGGCCAGAAAATCCCAGGATCGCAGAGCTCGGACACCATTCCCGCCGCGCAGCCTCCCAAGATGGCGGCGAGCCCGCTGACGGAGTCTCAAGATAGCTGCTTGCTGGACCCTTTGCCGCCTATTACGGACCTGGGGACCATTGATTACAAAAGGTTGGCTATTGAAGTAGCATTCCGGATAACTCCGGATATCCAGAAAGCGCTTGAAACCACAATTCAGCGGCTCTCCAGGCGGAGATGAGTCATACCAGCCATAGAGTGGACTCCTTGGAGCAAGAGATGCACGCGCTTCACTCTAACGCGACAGGGCTGGAGGCTACTCTGGAGGATCACCATCGGGCCTTTGACCAACTTAGAGCCAAGGTGGATGACCTAGAAAATAGGTCCCGACGCAACAACCTAAGGTTAGTGGGCTTACCGGAATCCATCAGGCCTGCGGAGTTGCTGGACTTATGTGAGCGAGAGTTACCTGAGGCTTTGGGCCTGAATTTCTTTTGCCGTGTGGAGCGTGCTCACCGGTTAGCCCCTGATCCTTCACAGCCACAGAGACGCCAGGCCGCAGCAGCCTCGCCATCTTCACAAAGGGGCAGACCACGCCAGGTCATTATGCGCTTACTGGATTTCAATGACAAGGCGGCCATGCTACGCAACTTCAGACGGCGACAGCGACCTGTTACCATCAGAGGTTTCTGCATCATGCTGTTTGAGGATTACTCAGCAGATATTGCCAGAATGCGCAAGGTTTTCAGCCCCCTATGCACCCAGCTGTACCACAGGAACATTCGCTTTCAGTTACTGTACCCAGCTATTTTGAAGGTGTTCTTACCCCAGGGAGGTGTCTCCACCTTTGACTCCCTTGAGGAGGCGGAAACAGCCTTGGCCTCCATTTTGTCTCCAACTACTTTGCCACCGACATCTTTGCCTAGAGGGTCATCGGAGCAGCACAGCAGGAAGATATTAGGACGGCAGCGACGAGGGCGCTCGAACAAGAGATCTATTGGACGCTCTAGAAGTACAAGACGCTGGTCCTCTGATTCATCTGGCAGGTTTTCCCGGCAGTGAAGGGGTGCCAGGGACAGTCGGCAACTTGGATGTCTTGTTTACCTGACAGTATTTTGCTAGTTTCTTCTTTCTTCTAAGTTTTCCCTGTTGAGGATCTATAGGGGGTCTCTTGTTATTGACTCTCTACGGTTTGGGTGGGGGTGGATAAGCTTACTAGGTTAGGGAGTGGCAGGGAGTACTCCATGGCAGAAAAAAGTGAAGTTCGCAGCTTAAGAGGAAGTACTATTGTCATCTAGGCTTCCAAGCACTTAGGTTTTAATTTTCTGTATTGTAGTCGGTTGAGTTCACAGATTTGGTTTAGCTACCTGGTCCTGTTTGATTTATTGTCCCCCTTCCTACCCCTCTTCCTTTCCTTTTCCTTTCCCCTCTGCTTTTCCCACTCAGAACCGCCATGCGCATCATTTCCTGGAATGTTAAGGGGATGAGATCCCCTCACAAACGCTCTAAAATACTCCGACATTTGAAAAAACTGAAGCCAGACATAGCTCTGCTGCAAGAAACCCATTTAGTGGAAGCTGACTTCTTTAGGCTGCGCAAGTTCTGGGTGGGACAGGTATTGGGTTCCCCGGCCCGGGATAATAAAGCTGGAGTGCTCACGTTGATACACAGGAATTTCTCTGGGAGGGTTCTATCTGAGGTCTATGATGAGGAGGGCAGATGGCACCAAATGACCATAGTATTGGGAGATGTCAAATACAGCATACATAATGTCTATGCACCTAATGGGGAAAATAAGAGGTTCTTTGCCTGGCTGGAACGTAAGGTGCTGAGTGATGCGATTCCTCATAAGGTAGTAGGGGGGAACTTTAATACAGTGTCTGCAGTACTGGAAGATCGCCAGCGACAGGTCTGGAATGTGAGCTTACCCAGACATAGGGACATGGTGTTGTCTCCCTTCCTTTCGTCCACGCAGTTACAGGACGCATGGCGTATATTACGCCCAGATGAGAGAGAATATACCCATTTCTCACACTCCCACCAGTCTTGGTCTCGCATTGACTATATGTTTATCAGTGTGTCGTTGGTTGGAAAGCTCCTAAGGGCAGACATTCAGGATATGGTCATTTCGGATCACTCACCTGTCTCCATTTGCTTGCAGGATGCCTATCCCAGAGGAACAGATTCCTATCTATGGCGTTTCCCCTCCTTCCTGGCAAAGGATGACAACTTTACCGACATCCTTCGGGGATGGTGGTGGGAGTTTCAAGGTGACAATCCTTCACATGCATCAGATGTCTCCGTTCAATGGGAAGCCGCAAAGGCGGTACTTAGAGGTAAAATCATCGGTTACCTTAGCAACCTACGGAAAAAGGTCTCCCAACAGTACGCGACAGTCAGTGCTTCCCTCCGAGCAGCCTACACGCTGTTTTTGCAGTCCCCTTCTAGTGCCAATAAGGAGGCATGGTTTAAGGCGAAAAGTGACTATGATTTTTGGCTTGATAGACGGGAGGCGATGCATAGATCAGCCTTTCAAACAGACCTGTTCCGGTTTGGTAACAAGTCGGGTCGAATGTTAGCCAATTTGGCCAGAGGCAGAATGCCTCCTACGATCATAGCTTCCTTGAAGGATGCCCGTGGGTCCCTGCATACGGACCCTAAGTCCATCAATAAATTGTTGGGAGACTTCTACGCCAAGTTGTATGAGGAACCGATGGGAGCTCAACAGGTGGATCCCAGATTTTTAGCTTCTATTAAAATGCCGCGACTAACCGCAGACCAACTAGATAGTCTGAATGCTGCTATTTCTGAGGACGAGCTTTTGCGCACAATTAAGGCACTTCATAATGGCAAGGCACCAGGTCCTGATGGGTTCACAGGGGAATTTTACAAAATGTTGAGTGGACAGATCTCCTCCACGTTAATTGATTACTTTAACAATTTACTACGCACAGGCATCTTCCCGAATCACCAATGTAGCGTATATCAAGTTAATACTGAAACCGGGCAAGGACCCTAACCTCCCTGATTCTTATCGCCCCATCTCCTTAATTAACCAGGATCTAAAAATCCTAACTAAGATTTTGGCAGTAAGACTAGGGGACATGATGCCTTCTTTGGTGGGACCGTCACAGGTGGGCTTTGTCAAAGGCAGATCAGCGGTGGCCAACATCAGGAAAGTGCTGGCCACCTTGGATTGGGTCAGGCACCGGTCATGGCCAAATACTGCTCCTATCTTGCTGGCCTTAGACGCTGAAAAGGCCTTTGACACAGTTCGCTGGCCCTAGCTGACTGCGGTCTTGGAAAAATTTGGTGTCTCAGGCCATTTCCGCACCTTTTTACAGGGTTTATATTCCAACCCTCAGGCAAGGGTGCACACTGCGGGCTATTTGTCCCCTGTCTTCTGCCTTCACCGAGGCACGCGACAGGGGTGCCCCTTGTCGCCACTGTTGTTTGACTTAGCCCTGGAACCCCTGGCCCGTTTATTGGAGGATTCGGACATTTATTCGGGGATTAGGGTAGGTAGGGTAGAGGTAAAAACCGCCCTATATGCGGATGACCTTCTAATCTTCATGTCCAACCCACAACAACATCTCGCTCCCTTGATGAGCCAACTACTTCAATTTGGGTCTTTCTCGGGCTATTCCATTAACTCCACCAAAAGTGAAATTCTGGAATTGGGTGCCCATAACCCACCTAAGTAATGGGAGGATAATGGTTTTACTCTGACCTCAGTCAAACCATACATAACTTACTTGGGGCTGAAGGTGGGAAAGCTTCCCAGCTCCCTTTACACTTTAAACTACCCACCCCTTATTGATAAAATAGTGGCAGAATTGAAAAGATGGCATACACTTCCGTTAACCTTTATGGGACGCTGTCATCTGATTAAAATGATGAGCTTTTCAAAGTTGCTTTATCCCCTCCAGACTCTCCCTCTCCTACTGAAACACACAGAAGTCAATGTTCTCAATAGGGCCTTTACCAAGTTTCTGTGGTCAGGCAGACGCCCTAGGATTGCTTTGAAAAAATTGATGCTGTGGAAGCCTGAGGGTGGGTTAAAATTTCCTGACTTGCGGGGTTATAACCTGACATGCTTGATGAGACATGTAGTGGATTGGTTTCATGGGACCAATCACTTCTCGAATTGTGATCTGGAACGGAATTTGGTGGCCCCTTGGGATCTGGTGTCTTGCTTACATTCTAAACTGCCTTCTCTTCCCCTGGAGATTAAGGGATCTATTCTGGTGCGAAGACACTGTGGTTGCGTGGAAAGAAATTAGAAAAGCTTTTGGTCTTCCTTACTCAATATCGAAGAGGATGCCGTTATGGGGTCATCCGGAATTTCCCCAAGGGGGTCATGCTCAAATTGCGGCAGATTGGAAAGCACGAGGAATAGAAAGGGCGGAACATCTGATGCGTGTGGAGGAGAAGAGGTGGCTAACACCTCAGGAGCTGAAAGATCGTTATAACTTACCTGACTCACACTTTCTCTACATTCTTCAGGGATTGGCATTCTGCAGGCACAGGGTTAGGGACCTCTCTAAGGAGGCCTTGAGAACCTCTTTTGATGACATAGTGGGTTCCACCCCGCGCCTGGTATCTTTATCGGTTCTTTACAAGGCGATGTCGGGCAACTTCATCAAAATCAGTTCCTCAACGCTTTTTGATAAGTGGGTGGACAAGGTGCAGGACGCTGACATACGGGAGAAAATTCTGGAAGGTTGGGGGAAAATACGGGCCTGTGTGATCAGTGAACGATGGAGAGAAACGTACTTTAAGATGATACATAACGCAATCTATGGGTTTAACTTTCCGGCTACCCCCGCCTTCCCGGATCGCATTACTTACTGCCCAAAATGTAAGATGGCCGCTACTGATTTTTGGCACAGTATGTGGACATGTTCAAAGGTCCATCAGCTTTGGTCTGACCTGATAAGATACATCAAATCACATTGGCTAGTTCAGTTACCGATGGAGCCTCAGGCTCTGGTGTTTCAATATATTCGCTTGTCACCCTCTCAATCCAGTCGTTCTCAGAATGTTCCTCTCTTCCTTCATTCAATACTGTTGGTAGCTAAAAGGGTCCTATTGGAACATTGGCTATCAGACATGATGCCGTCGATTTCCACTGTGATATCTCACTTGAAGGTGCTTTTGAGACACGACAGGATTGAGACGGAAAGACATAAGGAAGGCTCGGCGGCTAAGTTCTTCCGAAAATGGAAGATTTTTTTGCTCTCTCATTATAGTACACCTGAGGTAGCAGAGATAGTGCGACCGTTTCAATACACCTCTTGGTACCTCACAGCTTCCCTGAAAGGTACCTTAGGTGCTCTCCAGCTCTAAGTGCGTTTGCCACACATTGAGACCCACACTGATATGGCGGGTCTTGTCCTACCCGGTGCCCTTCCCCCCCCCCTTTTCTTTCCCCTGCTCTCCTTTCTCCTTCCTTCATTACACTTGTAAGTTTAGCCCATGGGGCGATTTTGTGAATTGTGTTGTATAAATTTGTCACCCCTTCTCCCTTCCTTTCTGTATCCTATGTTTTCTTTTACAATGTAAAATTCAATAAAAAGAGTTATAAAAAAAATAAAAATAAAAAAATAATGTTTTCAGGGGTCTGTTCACCACCAGTCTCTCAAAAATAATGTTTTCAGGGGTCTGTTCACCACCAGGCCTTCAACCATAATGTTTTCAGGGGTCTGTTCACCACCAGGCCCTCAAAAATAATGTTTTCATGTTTTCAGGGGTCTGTTCACCACCAGGCCTGTTCAACCATAATGTTTTCAGGGGTCTGTTCACCACCAGGTCTGTTCAAAAATAATGTTTTCAGGGGTCTGTTCACCACTTCAGGCCATCAACCCATAATGTTTTCAGGGGTCTGTTCACCAGGCCCTCAACCTTCAAAAATAATGTTTTCAGGGGTCTGCACAGGCCTTCTGTTTCACCACCAGGCCCTCAAAAATAATGTTTTCAGGGGTCTGTTCACCACCAGGTTTTCCTTCAAAAATAATGTTTTCAGGGGTCTGTTCACCACCAGGCCTTCAACTATAATGTTTTCAGGGGTCTGTTCACCACCAGGCCTTCAACCATAATGTGTTTTCAGGGGTCTGTTCACCACCAGGCCCTCAAAAATATAATGTTTTCAGGGGTCTGTTCACCACCACCAGGCCTTCAACCATAATGTTTTCATGTTTATAAATCAGGGGTCTGTTCACCACCAGGCCTTCAACCTATAATGTTTTCAGGGGTCTGTTCACCACCAGGCCTTCAACCAGGGGCCTTCACCAGGCCCCATAATGTTTTCAGGGGTCTGTTCACCACCAGGCCCTCAAAAATAATGTTTTTCAGGGGTTTCTCTGTTCACCACCAGGCCTTCAACCAGTCTGTTCACCACCATAATGAATGTTTTCAGGGGTCATAATGTTTTCACCACCAGGCCTTCAAACATAATGTTTTCAGGGGTCTGTTCACCACCAGGCAAAATAATGTTTTCAGGGTCTGTTCAAAAAATAATGTTTTCAGGGGTCTGTTCACCACCAGGCCTTCAACCATAATGTTTTCAGGGTCTGTTTCAGGGTCTGTTCACCACCAGCCTTCAACCATAATGTTTTCAGGGTCTGTTCACCACCACAACATAATGTTTTCAGGGGTCTGTTTTTCACCACCAGGCCCTCAAAAATAATGTTTTCAGGGGTCTTGTTCACCACCAGGGTTTTCTCTTCAACCATAATGTTTTCAGGGGTCTGTTCACCACCAGGCAAAATAATGTTTTCAGGGGTCTGTTCACCAAAATAATGTGTTTCAGGGGTTCTGTTCACCACCAGAATGTTTCAGGGGTCTGTTCACCAACCATAATGTTTTCAGGGGTCTGTTCACCAGGCCCTCTGTTTTCAGGGGGCCCTCAAAAATAATGTTTTCAGGGGTCTGTTCACCACCAGGGTTTTCAGGGTCTGTTCACCACCACTCATAATGTTTTCAGGGGTCTGTTCACCACCAGGTTTTCCTGTTCACCACCATAATGTTTTCAGGGGTCTGTTTCACCACCAGGTCTGTTCACCACCAGGCCTTCAACCATAATGTTTTCAGGGATAATGTTTTCAGGGTCTGTTCACCACCAGGCCTTCAACCATAATGTTTTCAGGGGTCTGTTCACCACCAGGGGCCTGTTCAAACCATAATGTTTTCAGGGGTCTGTTCACCACCAGGGCCAGGTCTGTTCATCAAAATAATGTTTTCAGGGGTTTTCTGTTCACCACCAGGTTTTTCCTTCAACCATAATGTTTTCAGGGGTCTGTTCACCACCAGGCAGGGTCCTGTTCACCATTCAAATAATGTTTTCAGGGTTCACCACCAGGCCTCTGTTCACCACCAGGCCAGGGTCTGTTTCACCACCAGGCCTTCAACTATAATGTTTTCAGGGGTCTGTTCACCACCAGGCCTTCAACCAAAATAATGTTTTCAGGGGTCTGTTCACCACCAGGCCT
>ONZH01022104.1:0-164715 GCA_900303285.1 Rhinella marina | reverse complement strand
TTCTGGCCAATATAGTTACATATAGTAAAAAAAGGCATGTCCATCAAATTCAAGCAGCAGAGAAAAAGAATTATATGGTTGAAAGGAAGAGGGGTGCGGGCCAGCCTTAGAAGTGTATGACCTGTATGATTGAAGAGGGTGCATTACCCTAGACTTCTGAAGGGGGTACCAGATTGTCCCCTTGGCTGGGCACCTGTTCATTGGGTTGATTTACCATTTACAGGCGCCTCTGTCAGGCCCAGACTGGTAAAACAGTAACTGTACTGATGATGCATTATCAGACCAGTTCAGAGGCTTGGAAAGCTCAAGGTTCTGTGCTTTTGGCATCACTGGTCCTAAGATGAGTAAAGGATCTGCACTGATAATGGTGGTTAGGGAGATGCAGGACCTGTGATCACATTATCATAGGTTCTTCACCACCTGACAATATGGAGGAGGACAGCAGGAGAAGCTCTCTCCCTCCAACCACATCCGCACTACTACTCCTGTCCCCAATCGAGGTGAAACAATTTAATGGAAACAATGCTGCTGCCAGTGGGGGAGGGGTTGTCAGGAGATAATGCTGCTGTCAATATGGCAGGGGTTGTCAGGAGACAATGCTGCTGTCGATAGGGGAGGGGTTGTCAGGAGACAATACTGCCACCAATAGAGAGGGCTTGTCTGGAGACAATACTTCTGCCAGTGGGGGTGGGTGTTCTGGGGGAAACATAGCTGGCAATAGGGGAGAGATTATCAGGAGATTATCAGGGACAATAATGCTGGGTATTTTGTAGTTCATGGGAATATTTATTTGGCACTGTTGGAGAGATACTTTATGCAGCTCAGTCCCATTCAAGAGAAGGACACATTTTTCAAACCAATCATAGATACAACTAGTAAATTACCTGTAATACCTATGATCAACTACCATACATGTACTGTATTTATATAGATGAAAGAAAATGTTTTCATGTAAAGAAATCTAAGATCTATTGAGAAAAACAGCATTAATGCTCATCATCATTATAACAAATTACTAATACTCTCCTGAGATGAAACCACTCAATAAGGGCCCATGCACACAAACATATTTTCTTTCTGTGTCCGTTCCGTTTTTTTTGCGGACCGTATGCAGAACCATTCATCATTTCAATGGGTCTGCAAAAAAAGGGAGGTACTCCGTATGCATTCCGTTTCCGTATGTCCTTATTTCCGTTCTGCAAAAAAATAGAACATGTCCTATTATTGTCCGCATCATGAACAAGGATAAATACTGTTCTATTGAGGGCCAGCTGTTTCGTTCCGCAAAATACGCGGAATGCACATGGATGTCATCCGTATTTTTTGCGGATCTGTTTTTTGCAGACCGCAAAATACATACGGTCGTGTGCATGAGCCCTAAGGCTTCATTCACACGACCGTATTTTGTTTCCGTATTTTGTTTTGTTTATTTTGTAAGGTACTCCGTCTGCATTCCGTTTCCGTACGTCCGTATTTCCGTTCCGCAAAAAGGATAGAACATGTCCTATTCTTGTCCGTTTTTGCTGACTAGGATAGGCATTGTTACAATGGATCTGCAAAAAAAAACGCAAAAAGGATGCCATACGGAACGTCATCCATTTTTTTTTGTGGATCTGCAATTTGCGGACCGCAAAAACACATACGGTCGTGTGAATGAAGCCTAATTAGCCTAATGAAGCCTAATAAGAAAATTCTGGCAGTAGATATATCAGGCAGTCTTTTATAAATAGTGAAATAAGTGTGACTGCAATTTACTCAATACGTAAAACATAAAAAAATGAGTCATAGAGTAATGTTAGACCCAAAATAAGGACTCCACTTCCAAGAAATAATTGTATAGGAAGATATTGCTGAACTCTACTTATTTAGCTATTTTTATAAGATATTGGCTCACCTTTACTTAGACTGGAGTCAATTAAATGCATTCACAGATTTCCTGATGCAGTTTTGGAAGCCAAAATCGGGAGTGGGTCATAAAATGAGAGAAAGGATAAAGGCCAGTCTCCAAAAGGAAACCACCTATGCCAAAACATGGTATCCATCCACAGACAGCTGTTTCCGGGTATTTGCCCCTCATCAGTGTGGAGTAGGAATCTGGATAGTGGGAGCAATGCCTTGTAACTGTACTAGATTCCTACTCCACACTGATGAGGGGCAAATACCCCGAAACAGCTGTCTGTGGATGGATACCATGTTTTGGCATAGGTGGTTTCCTTTTGGAGACTGCCTTTCCCTTGGTTGTTCCTTCCTGGTGAAAGGCCTGGCTAGTTTTGACCATCGTTGAGACACGTGATGGTGTCTCTGTGGTTTTCTTTTTGATTTGCATATTGCTTTTCCCAGGGAGCCTTGTTTTAGATTCACCAACGTTGAGACTTGTGATGGTGTCTCTGTGGTGATGATGGTTGATCTCCCTGAGGTCAATCATCTCTTCTTAAATTGTCTTTTACTAGGCATTGCTCCCACTAGCCAGATTCCTACTCCACACTGATGAAGGGCAAATGCCCTGAAAACAGCTGTCTGTGGATGGATACCATGTTTTGGCATAGGTGGTTTCCTTTTGGAGACTGCCTTTCCCTTGGTTGCTCCTTCCCGGTGAAAGGCCTGGCTAGTTTTGGCATCATTGAGACACGTGATGGTGTCTCTGTGGTTTTCTTTTTGATTTGCATATTGCTTTTCCCAGGGAGCCTTGTTTTAGATTCACCAACGTTGAGACTCGTGATGGTGTCTCTGTGGTGATGATGGTTGATCTCCCTGAGGTCAATCATCTCTTCTTAAATCATCCCTACAGTAAAGCATGGTGGTGGCAGCATCATGCTGTGGAGTTGTTTTTCAAGGGCTGGGGCAGGAAGACTAAGTTGAAGGAAAGCTGAATCAAGCAAAATGCAGCAGAGATATTCTTAAATAAAAACCTGATCCAGTGTTCTCTGGACCTCAGACTGACAGATTGTCCCCAGCCAACCTGACAGAGCTTGAGATGATCTGCTGAGAAGAGAAGAATGGCAGAAAATCAGCTAATCTAGGTGTGCAAAACTTGTAGCATCATACCTAAGAAGACTGAAGGTTGCAATCGCTGGCAAAAGTGTTTCAACTAAGTCCTGAGTAAAGGGTCTGAATGCTTATGTCAAGGGAATATTTTAGTTTTTCCTTTTGAATCAATTATCAAGGATATCGAACAATCTGTTTTCACTTTCTCATTATGGGCTATTGAGTGCAGAATGATGCAAAACACTTTTATTATTTAATTTTTTTATTATTTTAAGTAGTGTTAAGTGAATCAAAGCATCCAAAGTGGATACTGCACGTGTTACAAACTGAAAGTAAGAAGCCCAGGAACGTGATATGACTCATAATGCCATGCAGCCAGCCAATTCACATATAGCCATCGCCTGTGATGTCACAGCAGCCTATAAATGCCTCGTCCCATGCAGTTTTTCCACTATTTTACTGTGAGCTAAGATTAGGTAGAGATGTGACAAGTGCTTATGCGCTAGGGACAGTGTTGCAGAAAGCTATTAATAGAAGAATATTGAATAGGGACAGTGCAAGGAGACAGCAGGGACAGTACAGGTTGAGTGTGATCACTGTGTACATACTGCTGCCACATTCACAGTTAATCTGTAAGTTTATACATAGACTTACTGTGCCTCAGTATTAAATGGTGGTCTAACATATTGCCACATTTATCTTGTTCAACTGCTGCCATGTTCTTAGTTAATCTGTTACATTACTTGATACAGTTACTGTACACTATGGCCAACAGACAGTTGCCTGGGCCCTGAAAAAGGAATGAGCAGTAGCAAAAATGTTGCTGTAGCCAGCACAAGTAGCAGCAGATGAAAGGGAGGTTGGTAGCAGCCACAGCAACAGGTGGGGCCAGTCCTTGGACCTCTCAGTGTCTGGTAGAGTTCATGTCACCACTGACATTTGGGGTCTTAACTATGGTTAAGCACTATATTTGTCGTTCACAGCCCACTGGGTAAATGTCGTTCTGGACCAGGCACACCAGCAACTTGGTCAGGTGATGTCAATGTCACCCTCGGATTTCGGCGCCAGTGTCCTCCTCTGCTTCGCCCACCTTGTCCTCATCATCCTAGGAACCATTCACAGTGGTCCTCCAGCATATCACCTATGCAAAGCTAGGCATTGTTGCATGGTTCTGCACCTGTTCAACTTTGGTGAAGATAGACTTGAAACATCTCTCTCTCTCAAAGTCTGCTTTTTAGTTACTGTTACATCTGCCAAGTGAGCAGACCCGGTCTCCTCAGAGCTTTACTTGATTTTTTTTGCAGGACCAAGACCTAATTAGTTCTCTCTCATTTTTAACTCCTAATGTGCCTTCTTTCCAGCATGTGAATGAGCAGACTGAACTCCCATTTGTTCTAAATCTATCTACGAAGGAGGAACAGAACGTTTACTCATTGGATGTCGGACAAGCGTTATAGATTTACTTGGAATGTACCAATTAGGTTAGGAAATCTAGTCATCTTTTTCTATCTTTTCAAGGGAAGAAGAAATGTTCTAATGACATGGAAGGCCATATTATTCAGATGGATAAAGGAGGTCATTTCAATTTCAGTCTGTTACATTCAGGCAGAGTCAATTCTACAATGCCTATTTCTTGATCTTGGGATAAGAGGAGCTATATCCATATTGACTAAATTTGCAAAGTAGCATCATGAAGGTTGCTGCACACATTTGTAAACCACTATATGCTAGGGCATCAGAACATCTGGTCGTCAAAGAAAGTGTAATTTCTACTTACCGTAAATTCTCTTTCTTTTAGTCCAAGCAGCAGCATAGCTTTCTCTTCTTATAAAAGTTATTTTCAGCAGACCCTCAGCTTTATTTTTTCCTTCTTTTGTTACATAGCCTGTACACAGCCTGTTTTGTTCAGGTTTTCAGTTGCAGTTTTGAAGGTAAAACCAAGTGTGGATCGTAAAGGGAAAGATATTACAAAGGACTGATTCTACTACTGTTTTTGAATCCACTCCTGGTTTTGGCTTCAAAACTGCATCTGAAAAACCTGATCAAAACCGGTACGTGTATGGACAGCCTTAGACAATGTGACTGAATTGCTTGGCTCTATTATACTTGATCAATTTTATTAATACCACTTTGCCTGTTCTTAGAACATTCCCATTGTTGCTGCGCTGTTTGGAAGGAAAGAGAATTTATAGTAAAGTAAAAGTAATACTTGTGTTTCAAATACTCATCATTATCAAGATGTCAAGAACAAGATTGTTGTCAGTGAATGAGAACATTGTTGTTTTTATATTCTGCTGCTCCTCCTCCTCCAGTGTAGCTCCTCATCCTCTCCACTTCCTCCTGTATGGGACTTTCTAAGTATGGTCCTCAACAGCTACAGGGTGGCCAGCAAGATGCATACGATGTTCTTCTTCCACCATCCCCTGCTCAAAGATAAATATCAGGTGGATTACATTGTCAATGCCATGTTAGGCCAAGGAGCCCTTTTTAAATAAAGAAGTGACTCTGCCCCTGAGAGACAGAGCCACCGGAGGGGATCACTGGACTCAGATCCTGAGTCACCCGAGCAGGGCAACCCAGGAACCAAGCAGCCGGAAAGGCAAGCTCCCGAAGGAGGACAGGGGATGAGCCCCAATGCCCCGAAGGGCACGTGTGCACTAGCACTCAAATAGATAGCTCCCGAAGGAGGATAGGGGATGAGCCCCAATGCCCGGAAGGCAACTGCGCACAAACACTCAATGCGCGCTCAGTCTGGGACCAGCACAGGATACCCAGCTCTCAATCGGACCACGTGTGCCGAGTTCCGCGCCTCCCGGAGGAGGTTTGCAGCCCAACACACAATGTGGCCTCCAACACACACACTGGCGCACCACAGGGTCCGCGCCTCCGAAGGAGGTTGCAGCCCAACAAACACAACTCCTGCCTAGACCACAGACTACACCTAGTGTGCAACCAAGGTCCTAGTCACAAAGCAGAGCGACGCCGGTCTCTAGCTTGCAAAGCAACAACAAGGCACCGGCGCCTGCTGCCAATAACTGAGAGGGGTTTTTATAGTGAAGCAACCAATTAACAGGGCGGTGCTTCCCTGTGCAGGACTGGCGGATGTGACATCATCTGTAGCCCTCGAAGTATGGGCACATGATCACCTGCCTGGCGAAGTGACCATCACAGGCAGGTCAAGGTCGGAGCTTATGACCACTTCCTGTGTCTGAACCAAAACAAAGTGTCTTAAAGCGACAGTGTCGTAATTAGACTACAAGCGCGCGCGTGCAGCGGCGTCGGTGCCCGCGCCTTACAGTACCCCCCCCCTCAGGGCCCCCTCCTCCTCCTCCAAAAGGCGCAATCAGATCTGGGGCATTCAAATTATCTCTGGCTCCAGGTCCGTTCTTCCAGGGCCGAATCCCACCCAGTCCACCAGATAGGATGTGACACCTCGTATAGTCCTAGAGTCAAGGATCTCCCGTACCTCGTACTCGGCCTCAACGGTTTCAGGCTCCTCTTGTAAAGGAGGAGAGACCTATTCAGCCGTACCGGTTTGAGAAGAGAGACATGAAAGGAATTTAACGACTCTCCATGACAGAGGCAGTTTTAATACGATAGGTGACTGGGTTAATTCGGGACAGGACCCGAAAAGGACCGAGAAAACGGGGCGCAAATTTCAAAGACGCCACTTGGAGCCGAATGTATTTTGAGGAAAGCCAGACCAGATCTCCAGACGCGAACTCCGGACCGCTGGAACGTCTGCGATCAGCATGATGCTTCATTTTGGTCTTGGAAGCAGCCAAGGAGGACTGGGTCTGTTGCCAGACATCTCGCAGATGTGCGGCGAAATCCGCAACAGCGGGCATCTCTGCCATGACGGGTAAAAGGAAGAGGAAGGCGGGGTGTTGTCCATTCGGACAAAAGAAGGGGGTTTTCCCCACAGCATCGGACACAGAATTATTTACTGCAAATTCTGCCCAGCGCCAACAGCTCAGACCAGTTGTCGTGCCTTGCGGAAATAAAATGTCGCAAGTAAATTTGGAGGGATTGGTTGAGTCTTTCCTGCCAAGCCATTAGTTTGAGGGTGAAAAGGCCGAAGAAAGATCCACATCAACCCCCAGTAGATAGCACAGCTCCCTCCAAAACCTAGCTGCAAACTGAGGACCTCTGTTGGAAATAATTCGCCTCGGTAACCCATGCAACCGAAAGATGTGGCGAAAAAATAATTCCGCCAAGTGAGGCGCAGAAGGCAACCCTGGCAGCGCAACAAAGTGGCATACGTGGGAGAATAGATCAGTAACGATCCAGACCACGGTATTTCCTTCCGAGGAAGGGAGCCCCGTCACGAAGTCCATGGCGATGTCCTGCCAGGGACTCTCAGGGACTTGCAGCGGCATCAACAAGCCCGAAGGTCTCTGGCGGACAGGCTTATTACGGGCACAGGTGGTGCACCCCAGGGTAAAAGCCCGAACATCCCGACTGAGGCCTGGCCACCAATAGTGCCGAGAAATTAATTCCATCGTTCTCTTGGGACCCGGGTGTCCAGCCAGACGAGAGTTATGACCCCAAGAGAGGATCTCCTCTCTGCGAGCGGGTGGCACATATGTCTTACCCTTAGCTGGCGCAGACCAATAGGGTTCACAGGTAGAAGCTTTTCTGCAGGAATGATGGGATGAACCTCAGGCTCAGTACCATGGGCATCAAAAGAGCGGGACAACGCATCCGCTCTGACATTCTTGTCCCCGTTCACAAAGTGTAAAACAAAATTAAAACGAGAAAAGAAAAGAGCCCATCTCGCCTGTCGAGCGTTAAGCCTCTGAGCAGATTGGAGATACAAAAGATTCTTGTGATCGGTGAAGATCACAACGGGAAACCTGGCCCCCTCCAGGAGATGTCTCCACTCCTCTAAAGCCAGTTTGATGGCCAGTAGCTCCCGATCACCTATGCAGTAATTCCGCTCAGCAGGATTAAAGGCCTTGGAGAAAAAGCCACAGGACAGTTTAGTCCCTTTGCCATCCTTTTGGTAGAGAAAAGCTCCAGCCCCTACCGATGACGCATCCACCTCCACGAAGAAGGGGCGTTGGGGGTCTGGGCGATGAATCACTGTGGCCGATAGGAAGGCCTCCTTCAACGCAATGAAGGCGTGCTCCGCCTCTGACGACCATTTACTAGGGTTAGCCCCTTTGCGAGTCAATGCAGTGAGAGGGGCCACCAGGGAAGAGAAATGGGGAATGAACTTCCTATAAATAATTGGCGAACCCCAGAAACCTCTGGACCGCCTTTAAAGACTGCGGTTTGGGCCAAGCCATGATGGACCTGAATTTAATCGGGGTCCATTTGAAGCCCCTGTGCGGAAACTATGTAGCCAAGAAAGGCCAACTGGGTCTTCTCGAACTCGCACTTCTCTAATTTGGCGTACAAATGGTTAATCCGAAGGCGGTGCAACACCTCCTTCACCATGCGCCTGTGGGTAGATAAGTCGCGAGAAAACACCAAAATGTCGTCCAAGTAGACCACCACGGCGGTAGTCAAGAGATCCCTGAATATGTCATTCAGGAAGTCCTGAAACACCGCCGGGGCATTACAGAGGCCAAAGGGCATAACCAGGTATTCATAATGACCGTCTCTGGTGTTAAATGCGGTTTTCCACTCGTCACCCTCCCGAATACGAATCAGGTTATATGCCCCGCGCAGGTCTAGTTTGGAAAAGACCGTTGCGCCCTGAAACCGATCAAATAATTCGGAGATGAGAGGAAGCGGGTATTTATTTTTTACGGTGATGTCGTTAAGACCCCTATAGTCAATACACGGTCGCAAGGACCCATCTTTTTTAGAAACGAAAAAGAAACCAGCCCCAGCAGGGGAACTGGATTTTCGTATGAAACCCCTTCTCAAGGTTCTCTTTTAATATAAGCTGACATGGCTTCGGTCTCCGGTACGGACAGAGGGTACACTCTACAACGGGGCGGAGTAGACCCCGGCACCAACTCGATGGCACAGTCGTAAGGACGATGTAATGGGAAGAGTGTCTGCCCCCTTCTTACAGAAGAATGTCAGCAAAAGCCATGTATTGCGCAGGTAACCCCTGAAGCTCAGCTGGAAGGGGCGGTGTCTCTACAGAGATCACCCTCGTCATGCACTTGTCCTGACAGTAAGGACCCCACTGTTTGACCTCACCGGTGGTCCAATCCAGTGTGGGAGCGTGTAGTCTCAGCCATGGAAGGCCCAAGAGGATTGGGTCCACAGACTGAGGTAATACTAGGAGGCGAAATGATCTCCTTATGTAAGGCTCCTATCTGGATCTCAACAGGAACTGTGCGGTGTGTGATGCACTGCCTAATTTGGAACCGTCCACCACAGTGATGTTTATACTGGTGGCCAGAGGTTTGATAGGAATTCCGAGCTTCTGGGTCCACTTACGTGAAATAAAAATTACCAGAAGCACCGGAATCAATAAAGGCCTCTGGTTGGCGTGGTCTTACCATCTACCTTGATCAAGACGGGCAGTGTGCATTTTGTGGAGGTTTGTGCGATCTCACCTAGGGGAATACCTCCCACTGACCCTAGGTGCGCCCGTTTCCCGACTTCTGAGGACAATGGGGAGCAATGTGGCCCTGGTTTTTTACAACAAATAGCAAACCACCCCAGACCTGCGGGAACCGAGTCTGTCTATCTCCATAGGTTCTTCAGGTGGAACCACAGGCCTGGAAAATACCGGAGCTAGCCGACCCCGTCTCCGCTCAGTAGCTTGCTCGAGACGGGCGTTCGGACAGACGGCGGTCAATCCTAATGGCCAGATCGATGAGACCACGAAGAGTACCTGGTCTCTCTCTACCTGCCAGCTCGTCCTTGATGGACGGACTTAAGCCGGCGGAGAAAATCGCCTAGCAAGGGAGCATCTTGCCATGCCAACTCGGACGCCAGGGTTCGGAAACGGATGGCGTATTGTGAAACCGAGTCCGTTCCCTGGCGTAGCTCCAGAAGACAGGAGCTGGCGGTAACCACAGGATCAGGTCCCTGAAATACCTCCCTAAAGCAGGACAAAAAGAGAGGTAGGGAGCCCACACAAGGATCACCTCTCTCCCATAGAGGGGTAGCCCAAGCCAGTGCCTGCCCGGACAAGAGGGATATTATGAATGCCACTTTAGTGTGGTCATCCAAAAAAACTGTCCGGGTTCAACTGAAAGTGGATCAGGCACTGACTTAAGAATCCCCGACACTCCTGCTGTTCCCCACGGAAACGTTCGGGCAGAGGTAACTTAGGCGGTCTGTGAATCGCCACGGGAACTTGCGGACATACCGAAGCAGCAGCGGAGTGGGAAGTAGCGACAGCCTGCTGCTCCACGGCCTGCAACCGACCGTCTAAGGTGGACAGAATTCCGTGCTAGACGCCGAGATGGCGGCAGCACGTTGCTCCATCTCCTGCATGCGTTGTTCCCATTGTTTAACGTACGCCTGCATGGAGGGAGTCTGAGACATAGCACCGGCGGATCCCTGGCCGGTGCTACTGTTAGGCCAAGGAGCCCTTTTTAAATAAAGAAGTGACTCTGCCCTGAGACAGAGCCACCGGGGATCACTGGACTCAGATCCTGAGTCACCCCGAGCAGGGCAACCCAGGAACCAAGCAGCCGGAAAGGCAAGCTCCCGAAGGAGGACAGGGGATGAGCCCCAATGCCCGAAGGGCACGTGTGCACTAGCACTCAATAGATAGCTCCCGAAGGAGGATAGGGGATGAGCCCCAATGCCCGGAAGGCAACTGCGCACAAACACTCAATGCGCTCAGTCTGGGACCAGCACAGGATACCCAGCTCTCAATCGGACCACGTGTGCCGAGTTCCGCGCCTCCCGGAGGAGGTTGCAGCCCAACACACAATGTGGCCTCCAAACACACACACTGGCGCACACCAGGGTTCCGCGCCTCCCGAAGGAGGTTGCAGCCCAACAAACACAACTCCTGCCTAGACCACAGACTACACCTAGTGTGCAACCAAGGTCCTAGTCACAAAGCAGAGCGACCGGGTCTCTAGCTTAGCAAAGCAACAACAAGGCACCGGCGCCTGCTGCCAATACTGAGGGGTTTTTATAGTGAAGCAACCAATTAACAGGGCGGTGCTTCCTGTGCAGGACTGGCGGATGTGACATCATCTGTAGCCTCGAAGTATGGGCACATGATCACCTCCTGGCGGAAGTGACATCACAGGCAGGGTCAAGGTCGGAGCTTATGACCACTTCCTGTGTCTGAACCAAAACAAAGTGTCTTAAAGCGACAGTGTCGTAATTAGACTACAAGCGCGCGCGTGCACGGCGTCGGTGCCCGCGCCTTACATGCCATTGTTGTTTCTACTGACAAATCTGGTATGTGACAAGCATCTCTGATGAGCTGTCTGACAAAATCATTCACCACTTTACACTGCTCATACATATTATCTAGCATAACGTGTGGTGGAATTCCAATGAGTTGGAACGTCGTGGATCAATTGGTGTAATGGCAGGATGTTCTGTTGCTGCGAGTCCAGGAAAGAGTTCTTTGCCAGATAAGAATGGCTGAAATGTACTTTTTCAAAAAACATTGTACAACTAGATTTATCACATGAGCCATGAAGGAGCATGTGCAGTACTCGGCAACAGGGTACTTGCCAACTGTTCTTGTTATATAATGTTGATCAATGTTATTTATGTTAATGTATTAGCAGCGGAAGTGAGAGCTGTAAAATGTTCTCCACTCATCATATGACTAGTGCAAAGTTCCAGAGAATCACTGTCTCTGAAGATATTTGCATCAAGCAGTTCATCACCACTTTGGTGAGCAGTGGAGTCACTCAGTAAGGTATTTTCTGTTTAAGGTTTATAGAGACTTTCCTGCAGTGGCTGCAAGAGAGAAACATTGCTAAGGCTACTTTCACACTAGCGTTTTTAAATTCCGGTATTGAGTTCCGTCAAAGGGGCTCAATACCGGAAAAAAACGCTTCAGTTTTGTCCCCATTCATTGTCAATGGGGACAAAACTGAACTGAAGACAACGGAATGCTCCTGAAAGCATTCCGTTCCGTCTTCAGACCGGAGAACAAACCGCAGCATGCTGCGGTTTGCTCTCCGGTCCAGGCATCCGCACCAAGACGGATCCGGAATGACCCCAATGGAAGTCAATGGGGACGGATCCGTTTGGTGTGGACACACCAGTAATCCGGATCTGTCCTCCATTGATTTCCAATGGGGGGGGCATTCCGGATCCGGCATAACATACAACAACAGACTACATACAAACAAACATACAGACATACATACAACATACAGACATACATACATACTCACATACTCCCGGGACGCCGGCAGAACGTCTTCACGCGCCTCCTGCACGCTGCGATGACGTTTCCCCACTGCGCCCAGCAGAGGGCGCTGTGGGGAATCGTCATCACTGCGCGCAGGAGGCGCGTGAAGACGTTCTGCCGGCGTCCCGGGAGTATGTGAGTATGTATGTATGTCTGTATGTTTGTATGTATGTCTGTATGTTTGTTTGTATGTAGTCTGTGTGTTGTTTTAAATGTGTGTCATGTGTGGGGCCCGGAGCGCTGCTCCGGCTCCACACATGTATAGCGTTAGCACGGATCCGTCGGCACCTTTAGGTGCCGGATCCGTGCTAACGCTAGTGTGAAAGTAGCCTAAAACACCTTTGACACACGCTAGGCTGGTGGTATCTTAATCCTGTAATCTTCATTTGGGAATTACAGCCATCATTGCATGAATAATAGTACTTTATGTTTTGCCGTCAAGGTAAACTACCAGCTGATTTTACCTTGGGTGTCTCAGTTCCAGATGCCATCAATTATTTACCACAAAGAAGATTGGGTGAGCGACCATCAAAAACACTTTAGCTAATGCACAAGAGATAAATGGGAAAGAGACCCATATGCCATCATAGCCATCCCTTATTCTGAGGCTGATGTGTATGAAATCACCAAGGAAAACAGAGAACCACACATAGTACATCACAACCATCTCAAACTATGTCTGAAAGAGACTGTTCCAGAGGAAGCTCCTCCTATCACAGAGCAACCAGCTAAAGAACAAACACCACCAGATCCAGTAAAACCTCTGATGCCCATTGAAAACCATCTATTGGACTCTGATCCATTGTATTGGTATCTTACACCACTGCTCAATTTATTTATTCCTGTAAGGAATAACTGTCACGCTCTGGTGTGGATGGTATAGCCACACCAAGCGTAAAAGGGAAGGGAAAAGACCAAACAAGGGAAATGGTCACCTCCTGCAGGAATCCCTGAAACTAGGCCCTGGCTGACTACCAGTATGAACAGGCCTTAGTGGTAGGAGAGTTCATACACAGGAACCTAATAACAAACTGACTCTGTACAACCCTGCAGCTAGTGACAGGAGAAAGAGTAAACCTGTTCCTCCAAAAGGACGGACGAACAGGAAACTCCAGAAGGCAAAACCAAAACAGGGAAACGTAGGATAAACACAATAGAGAAAATGACACTTATCTTAATGCAGATATTGCAGCAACCGGATCTCAGCCGAGATCCACACCAAACACAACAATGAGAGCAGAAAGTATAAACCGCAAAGAATACTGGGAGAGGAAGGGGTAAATAGGGGAAAGATAATTACCACACCCACAACAGCTGAGGGGAAGGGGTGTGGTAACCAGCAACCAAACCAAGAGGAAAACATGTCAAATTATGTCACCTTTGAAAGTCTAGCCGAACGCCTGCAACCTGACGCAAGTACGTTCGTGACAATAACTTCCTTCCAAGACAATCAGAAATGTCTGTGAAGCCAGTAGAACCAAGTTGTCCAGAACCAAGTCCAGAAGAGCCACAGCCACTTCGGAGATCTGACTGGACTACCAACAGAAAACCTCCTGCCAGGATTAAATAATGACCATCATTCCAGATCATTGGGATCTACAGAGCAAGGGTAAGAGATTCATTACCTTGATTATTTGCCTTGCACTAAGGACTTTCTAAAGACTCTTTTGCCCTTGTTTTGCAACGTTCTAACCATGTGCCCAGAGATGGACTGGCATCAAAGCCCTCCATGATGTTCTGCAACCATCATGCTTCATGCCCAGGGAACAGACTCATGCCCTGTGAGCCTCCTGAGATGTTCAAGTTATTCCTTTGTTGACATTACTAAGGACTATCCTGGTCTTTACTGTTTGATGTGTCAGGTCAGTGCCCCCAGGTCCCCATCTGAAGAGACAAGCAAAGCAAAGAGTCAGAGTACAGAAGAATGGGAAAATGGTATTGTATATATGTACTGTATATGCGTGCATTCTCTCTTTCTGTCTTTCAGGTGATACAAGGCGTGCGCTGAGGTCAGCTTACCTTAAAGTAGGTGGGGGTGCAGTGTCCTGAAACATACTGCTAGACGCTGCGATTGTGTTTCATGGAAATGTGCTTGCACCTGAGTTCCCACAAAATTGCATAGGGATGGGGAGGTTCCACCTCCCAGGGTTGACTCCATGCTTCTTCTCCAAGAAGGAAGTGCAGTGTGTGTTGTCTGAGGTACTGTAGATGCAACAACTCAGCAGCCATTGTGGAGAGTTACATTTCTAGACTACAGAGTTAGTTTCATGTACCAGCCCTTAGAAGAGAAAGAACCAGAGATGTAGTAAGAATGTTGGCAAAGAAAGGTAATTTTTGTTTATCAGGCTCTAGCCTCATTTGCATTTGGTGGAGAGATTCCAAGCCACGAGCTTCCCACCATAACCAAAGACAGAAAGGCCACCTGTCAGGAGATAGTATTTCTAGAGAGGATACCAAAGCTATTGTGAACTGAAGTATATGACTATACAAAATAGCAGAGATAGTACATACCTCCAGCCTAGTGAAACAAGAGAGGAAGACTGATTGCTATAGACTAAAACAACCCCTTATGCAACTTTTGGGAACTAGTCTGAACCATTGTAGAAGCTGATTTGCTGTAAATGACTTTTGTGTGCATTGATGACCTTTGGATCAGCTTCAGTAAAGTACTGGGAATTTGTTAAGAAAACTGGTCTTCTTATTGTGTGAACTCATCACCTACTGGCACCCAGGGGTGCTGGTGTTACAAAGATATCAGGGACCCTGCCTTCCCTTGAGCTTAAACCCATACAACCAAGTGCACCATGACTACTATCCAGCAGGAGAACCCCTGTAACCTTGAGAGTGCCCGAAGGAATCTAGTGCTATCCTTCCACTCACTGCATAGCAACCCAGGGAGCTGCTCCAACCACCTCTACATTCAGTCCCAGGTAAATAACATCACTCCCTCCACTGCCACCCCACCCAACATACAGTCCCATGTAAATAACATCACTTTCGCAACGAATCAGGGAGGGGATGTAAGAGGAGAGAGCTACAAGTGTTGGGGCAAAACCCCCTTCTCTATGATTGTCGGGGTCCCAATTTTATGAAGATGAGCGCTCAGAGGAAATAAATGCACACTTGTTCAGCTATATCAGATATTTCCTGTTTATTGACAGAACACAAGGCTCTTTATAGTCAAAAACCGCAGATAGGTGGGCGGAGTTTCTATAGTGCAGATGATAGTTTCTGTAACTTTTTACAAACATGACATTTACTGAACTACTGAACGAAACCACAAATTTGGTTCCATCCCACCCACTCTTCCTGATCACAGAGAGAAGTGTCTGCTTTAAGAGGAAGTCAAAAAGGTCACATGCATTTCTGAACCTATAAAGAAGAAGTGGTTACCCTCACAATGAACATTATATTTATATATATTTAGTTCTGCAATTTCCTGTAAGTAAGTAACTTATCAGAAACATAAAAATTTCTTCTTTCAAATGAATCTTAGGTTAAGATGGAGTCCTGATACAAAATTAATTCTTAATCCCTCACACAAGTCCCAGCATTACTCTGGCTCTTACACTAAATCCATCCCTTCACTTACCTCTCTTCATGTCACAGATGTCATCACACGTTCTTCAGCAATAGTTCTTCTCTTCATAGCTGAGCGCCGATCCTCTCCTGCACCGGTCACATGACTGTGACATCATCACAGGTACTTCACCACAGAGTTCTGCCTCTATAATTGATCACATGACTGTAATGTTATCACAGGTCCGTCAGCTCCTGCAGTGTGTTCTGGTCAGTGGTCCCCATTGATTTTCATTGGCTGTGGACCAGCTGAACAGGGGCCCCCACTACAGATGGGGAACTTGGGAACTGATTCAGTGTTGTAGCACAGTGTTTCAATTGTATCACCGTCCTGAGGACAGTGATAGTCATATATGTTCAGCAGGCAGTACATTCAGGGCCTGGGACAAAACATCCAGGGCCCAGGCCCCGAATGTTTTACCTAGCTTTGCCCCTGCTGTTCAACACAAAATTATCTTCATCCTCACCCTCAATGCTACTTTTGCCACATATGTCATCATGGGCTACTTGACTTCCCTCCCGATTCCCTGCCCTGAGTGCCATTATCACTGCCTCTAAGGGAAACACAAAACCTACAATTTCCACTTCTACCACCATCACCATCACAACTATGCATGGGGTTCCCCTGTCTCTGCCTGAACGTCCTCCACATGTCAGTCCAAATGCTGACTGTTCTCACCCAAATCATCAACAAGGAGACTGTTATGAGCATCTGCCATAGCACATTGGGTTTTTCGTGGGAAAAAAGGTGCCCCATAAGGATAAGCGAACCACTTCAGCCCAAGCTGGGTTTGTTCCAAACTTTGCTAATTTTGAAAGATGAACCAGAATCTTTTCAGGTTTGTTTTGCACGAAAAAAGCATTAGGGAGGAAGAAGAAGGATTTTCACATGACCCTGAGTGGAAGTGGAGGGAGGGTTTGCTCTGATTGGCTCCCAGGCTGATAGACAGCCCGGATGAGCCAATCAGTGCTGCAGTAGGCAAGGATGTGCCCTAGCAGAATGTCATTATGTGCTGGGCTGTGAATGAGGGTGGTTGGGTCTTACAGTGTCTAAATTCCAAAAAAAAGTGAAAATAGCATGGATCACACATCCCCATGCTATGCATTGATCTATAATTGCTTCTCAGCAAAATTTATATTTCTCCTTAGCGTAAATAGTATAGTAAATAGTAAGCCCTAATCTACATAGAGTACACAAGGCATTAATATATGTTTGGTTAAGATGCATAGGCCCACTCACCACGCCAAGATTGTTGCTACGAGTGGTTACCTACTCTAAATTGGTGCAGCACCAAGCCATCAGGAGGTGGGACCCAACAATCCAACTGTTGGACAATGTGAACAGATTTTAAAAGCTAACCTTTCCATCAGGGGTGTTGCAAGGGTCTCAAAAGATCCGGGGTCCAAGCCCCAATGAATATGGCCCAATTCTCTATGTAGACCCACGCTCCACCTCTACTATACAGCAGCACATACCTCACATCCAGAGCCTCCCAGGTGACATCTCCTGTGATGTAGATCTTCTCTCTCATCATCATCTTCATTCGGCCCGGACATCGTCTCTCAGCCGCTCCTCGTCTCTGCAGAGTGTGACACAAAGACAGCTTCCTCCCATTTCTATCATCATCCCCCAACCTGAAGTCCCCACAGCCTTAATAATGCCCTCACAGAGCCCCCAGTAGTAATAAGGCCCCCTGTTGTTCACCCAGTGGTAATAAAGCTTTCTACGGACCCCTCAGTAGTAATAAAGCCCCCCCATAGTGCTCTAAGTAGAAATAAGGCAGATCTATAAGTCTAATGCCTAATGTCCCCTGGATTTATAATAGCCCTACAGTGCCCCCAGTATTTATATCGCCCCCTTACTGTTATAATGCTCAAGTTGAAGTGCCCGCTGTAGTTATATTCCTCCCTTTAGTGTCCTCAGAAATTATAATTCCTCAGCCCCTCCACCATACAGTCCCATGTAAATAAAGCTATTTCCCTCCCTCCTCCGAGAGTCCTGTGTAAATAACATCACACCATCTCTCCAGCCCCCTCCAATATACAGTCCTATGTAAATAACATCCTTCTCTATCTACAGCCCCCTCTAAATACACTCCCATGTAAATAACATCATTCCCACCCACAGCCATCATCAACATACAGTCCTATGTAAATATAATCACTCCCTCCAACAGCAGCCTTCAACATACAGTCCCATGTAAATAACATCACTTCCTTCCCACAGTCACCTCCAACATGCAGTCCCATGTAAATAACATCACTCCACCCCACTCCAACTGACAGTCCCATGTAAATAACATAAACCTGCCCCAGCCGCCTCCAACATGCAGTCCCATGTAAATAACATCACTCCACCTCACAGTCCCATATAAATAACATAACCCTGCCCAAGTCACCTCCAACACACAGTCCCATCATAATAACATCCCTCCCTTTTTCCCTAACATACAGTCCCAGTTAAATAACCATAACTCCCAGCATCCCTCTGCTTCTCCCTTCACTTACCTCTTCTGACGTAGCAGAGCTCACTGCAATTTCTTCCCTACAATTCTCCTCTTCAGTGCCGTCCTCTCCTGCACTGGTCACATGACTGTGACATCATTACAGGTCCTTTTCAACCCCTGCCTTCTGCACTGATCACATGACCTGTGATGTCATCACAGGTCCTACATATCTTGCATTGCATTAGATTCAATTGTATTGCCGTCCTGAGGACGGCAATACAATTGTATCTGTCTAACAGGCAGGACATTCGGGGCCTGGGAGAAAACATCAGGGGCCCAGGCCCCGAATGTTTTAGCCTAGCAACGCCCCTGCTTTCCATGTAGTGTCAGGAACCACAAAATGGGACTTACATAGTAGGAGTTTATTTACCCTTCTGCAGTCTCCTGCTAATTAAATGCAACTGGAGCAAAATTCCAAAAAAAGAGAAAACAGCATGGATTGCACATTCCCATGCTTTGCAATGATCTATAAAAGCTTCTCAGCCCAATTCATATCACTTCTTAGTGTAAATAGTATTAAGTATTAATAAGTATTAATATTAATTAAAGTATTAATAGTATTAATAATAGTATTTCAAGCCCTAATCTATATAGCATACACAAGCCATTAGTATACATTTTGATAAAAAAAGCATAGGCCCACTCACCACGCCAAGGTTGCCTCTACAAGTGGGTCCCAACTCTTAATTCGTGCAGCACGACATGGCGACCACCGCCGCTGCAACACTACTTTGACATGGCCTGCACCCTCTCACTGGCCCCTTACCACTATCGAGATTGCTGTTATCGGCTCCATAAAAGTAGCAATGGGTCCCTCGTTTTTTATATTATTTCTACCACTGAGGAAGGAACTGTTGAAGTTTTGAAATGCGTCTGGTGAATAAGAAGTTAATTGCGGTATTTCGAATATATCTCTGATATTACTATTTCTGAAAGAGAACACCTATTCCGTGAGGCAAAGAAACAGCAGAGATTGGCGTCCTGATATATCTATCACGCATGTGCTAAAAAGCATGAACTGCGAGTCCTAGCGGTTTGTAGCCAGGCACTCATCCACCTACCTGACACTGACTGCAAGGTATGCAACAGAATGGTGTGAATTTGGGTATTGGTATTAAGCGTGAAAGCGAAATATGCAACGTGCACCGCTCCCCCCTCCCCCAGGGCCCCTAACATTTCCCAGGTTTATAGGAATTCCTGAGTGATGTAGTGCGGCCTAAATGTTTCTTTATGTGTGCCGCAGTGCTCCTACCTGGATACCGCTGGACCCCAGGCTTTGGCTCTGAAGCAATAAAGGGGGAATAATTGAGGGATGAAGGAAAAATAACTTGAGTCCAGACCATCTGATGAAATTCATTGGCAGCTTTACTTGAATAAATGTTTATCCAAACGATTTGCAGGCTTTGTCTTGGTTCCAGCAGGCTTTAGCATAAACTGGCAGGCAACCTCAACTCAGCCTTTTCTTTTTCTCTGCTGTACTGACAGGCTTGCTTAATAGCTTTGTTTTTCTTCTTTATGCTGCACTAAACTCTGTTTTAGTCTGGTTTCTGTACTTCTGATCTGCTCTGGTATCCTTGGATGGGGTGCCGTAGACTGTTATTTCCCTCCTGACACTCAGTAAACAATTTATTTTCAGCTATCCCATTTGCACTGCCACCGGCTGGTGAACCAGGCACATTACATGTAATAAAACAGCTGCATAACAAGATTAGGAATGCACAGTGTAGAAGACCTGGACAGAAATACATAAGATGAGATTTAGGTTAGCCCATCAAAGATAGTAGCATGGTGTAGGAGTGGTAACACCACTGTGTGATTAAATACGGAGCCTTTCTTCTGCTACTATAGTTAACTGTACCATGGCAACTATATCAGACCAAGTACAAAATATTAACTTGGAGTGACGTTATTTTTATATCAGATATGAATCAAAGATATATATGAGAAATTAATTATATATACTGCACCTTATGAATTGAACTTAATTCCAATTTACGTGAGCTTGCAATTGGAAATATAAGAGGGACCGTGACTGTGAGAAAGTTTGCAACCATCAATTGAATTATATCTATGACTTAGTGAGTGTGCTGTAGCAAATATCCTATCAGTATAGATTCTTTTATATATAAGTGTAAATTTTCCTATTGGCTTCTGTGTAGTTGCTGGGTTGTAATAAAAGTAACCTGCCCATACTTAAAGTGGTGAATATATAGCAATAAATAGCAATCAACCCGTGCTTACCAGTTGGCACCTATCACTTCTTGTGGGGTATTGGTTCTGATATTAGTTGGATGCTAGTTTTAATATTAATATCCCAAACCCACCGATACCTATTGCGCCAACTGCAATATAAATAGAAATAAGACTCCCACAAAGAAACTTCTGTACCGTATTCCGATACATACAATTTAGTACAATGTTCCAAAGTACTCAAAAATAGTCTACTACAGTCACGTGCTTTGTTTGTATTTATATTTGTAGCAATCCTGTAGTTTAATCCTGGCAATGAGCTCCGATGCTTAATCCTGATTGCTTGCGTCTTCGGCTTCTGCAAGTGGCAATACCCCAGCCAGCGGCGTTCACTCGTGTCCTAGAAGTCAGAACGGGCTTCCCGAAGTATTGGCGTGGCGTCACACATGTACGTCAGCTTCTGGGAACCAGAAAAAATCCAACATGTTTCAGAGAACTCGGTCTCCTTCGTAAGGAATACTGGTCCTTCCATCTTACATGTTGTTATATAGTTTGCCTCCAGGGACGCCTGTCCCATATTAATTATGGTGAATATTGCATCCATGATCCTCTTTATTATATAACTAGCTGAAGGATCCAACTTCGCCCGGGTATATTTAATTTATTTCATTTACTGTTTGTGTGTGTGTGTCGTTAAAAGATATCGAGAGTGACCTCTACAGTGCCGCCCCTTTAACAGTGACCTCTACAGCAGCCCGCCCCTTTAACAGTGACCTCTACAGCAGCCTGCCCCTTTAACAGTGACCTCTACAGCTGCCCGCCCCTTTAACTGTGACCTCTACAGCAGCCTGCCCCTTTAACATTGACCTCTACAGCAGCCCGTACCTTTAACAGTGACCTTTACAGCAGGCCGCCCCTTTAACAGTGACCTCTACAGCAGTGTGCCCCTTTAACAGTGACCTCGACAGCTTCCCGCCCCTTTAACAGTGACCTCTACAGCTGCCCGCCCCTTTAACAGTGACCTCTACAGCAGCCCGCCCCTTTAAAAGTGACTTCTACAGCAGCCCGCCCCTTTAACAGTGATCTCTACAGCAGCCCGCCCCTTTAACAGTGACCTCTACAGCAGCCCGTCCCTTTAGCAGTGACCTTTACAGCAGGCCACCCCTTTAACAGTGACCTCTACAGCTGCCCGCCCCTTTAACAGTGACCTCTACAGCTGCCCACTCCTTTAACAGTGACTTCTACAGCAGCCCGCCCCTTTAACAGTGACCTCTACAGCGGCCTGCCCCTTTAACAGTGACCTCTACAGCTGCCCATCCCTTTAACAGTGACCTCTACAGCTGCCCGCCCCTTTAACAGTGACCTCTTCAGCAGCCCGCCCCTTTAACAGTGACTTCTCCACAGCAGCCCGCCCCTTTAACAGTGACCTCTACAGCAGCCTGTCCCTTTAATAGTGACCTTTACAGCAGGCGCCCCTTTAACAGTGACCTCTACAGCAGTCCGCTCCTTTAACAGTGACCTCTACAGCTGCCTGCCCCTTTAACAGTGACCTCTACAGCAGCCTGCCCCTTTAACAGTGACCTCTACAGCAGCTCGCCCCTTTAACAGTGACCTCTACAGCTGCCCGCCCCTTTAACAGTGACCTCTACAGCAGCCCGCCCCTTTAACAGTGACCTCTACAGCTGCCCGCCCCTTTAACAGTGACCTCTACAGCAGCCCGCCCCTTTAACAGTGAGCTCTACAGCAGCCCGCCCCTTTAACAGTGATCTCTACAGCAGCCCACCCCTTTAACAGTGACCTCTACAGCAGCCCGCTCCTTTAACAGTGACCTCTACAGCAGCTCGCCCCTTTAACAGTGACCTCTACAGCTGCCTGCCCCTTTAACAGTGACCTCTACAGCAGCCCGCCCCTTTAACAGTGAGCTCTACAGCAGCCCGCCCCTTTAACAGTGATCTCTACAGCAGCCCACACCTTTAACAGTGACCTCTACAGCAGCCCGCTCCTTTAACAGTGACCTCTACAGCAGCCCGCCCCTTTAACAATTTTTTTTAACCCGTATTTTTTGTGGTTTTAGTTTTAATACTAGGGGCAATCATTAGAGATGAGCGAGCACTAAAATGCTCGGGTGCTCGTTATTCGAATCGAATTTCTCCCGATGCTCGGGTGCTTGTTTCGAATAACGAACCCCAAGTCAATGGGAGACTCGAGCATTTTTTGCAGGGGACCAAAGCTCTGCACAGGGAAGGTTGCGTGAAAACCTGGAAACCTCAGAAAATGATGAAAACACCACGGAAATGGACAGGAAACAGCAGGGGCAGCATGCATGGATGCCTCTGAGGCTGCCTAATCGTACCATTATGCCAAATTCTGGGCAACAGCCTGGTGGTGACTGTCAAGACAATTGTGCTGACCCAGACCAAGATGGGCAAGGCACATGCCCATCACATGTTAGTAAAGCACCCAACTAGGTGCAATGAAGGTCCATCACCGCCTGCGGGTGACACCACTGCCCATGCTGGCACTGCTGTCCTATCCCCCGCCCCTCGACGCAGGCATAAGCCTGACACAGCGTGGTGACAGCTTGGTGACCAAGTTAGATTGAGGTAGCAGGTGAACCACGCAAAAATTTACCCTGACACAGCATGGCGGTGAACCCAGAGTGACCAAGTGAGACTGAGGTAGCAGGTGAAGCACTTAAAATTTTACCCTGACACGGAATGGCGGTGAACGTCAGACGCCGCCTGCATGAGATAAGGGATAGAGCTGCTGTCTGTCAGGGAGAGTGTTAGGGCCTCAATTTAGATTTTGGTTAGGCAGGAATCACCCACAAAGTACCCAACAGCCCTTCTAAGGGCTACAAGCACCTTTTTTTTTGGTCTCCTCCTGGCTGCTGCATGAGATTAGGGATAGAGCTGCTGTCTGTCAGGGAGAGTGTTAGGGCCTCAATTTAGATTTTGGTTAGGCAGGAATCACCCACAAAGAACCCAACAGCCCTTCTAAGGGCTACAAGCACCTTTTTTTTGGTCTCCTGGCTGCTGGCTGGGACTTGTAGTGCAGCTACCGCCATCTTGGCTGCACACTGTTAGGGCGTGAAATTAGAATGTGGTTAGGCAGGAATCATCCACAAAGAACCCAACAGCCCTTCTAAGGGCTACAAGCACCTATTTTTTTTGGTCTCCTCCTGGCTGCTGGCTGGGACTTGTAGTGCAGCTACCGCCATCTTGCCTGCACACTGTTAGGGCGTGAAATTAGAATATGGTTAGGCAGGAATCATCCACAAAGAACCCAACGGTCCTTCTAAGGGCTACAACGACCTTTTTTTTTGGCCTCCTCTCGGCTGCTGGCTGGGACTTGTAGTGCAGCTACCGTCATCTTGGCTGCACACTGTTAGGGCCTCAATTTAGATTTTGGTTAGGCAGGAATCACCCACAAAGAACCCAACGGTCCTTCTAAGGGCTACAACAACTTTTTTTTGGACTCCTCTCGGCTGCTGGCTGGGACTTGTAGTGCAGCTACTGCCATCTTGGTTGCACGCTGTGCATAGCGACTGGTGGCAGAAGGGACAGCACGTGGTCCACACAGACCCAAAAGCAATTGGCCAAAGTCCTCTCAGTACTCATTTTTGCTGCTGCTGTACCTTGGCTTGCTGGGATCTGTAGTGCAGTCTAGGGAATACGTTTTTTCTCTCAGTTATATATATTACAGTCCAGTGAACAATGATGTCGTGTGCTGTACAGTAAAGTCAGTCTAGGGTATACGTTTTTTCTCTCAGTTATATATCCTACAGTGCAGTGCAAAATTCTGTTGTGTGCTGCACACTAGCCGGAGTCTAGAAAATATACATTTTTTTCTCTCATTCATATATCCTACAGTGCAGTGCAAAATTCTGTCGTGTGCTGCACACTAGCCAGAGTCTAGAAAATATAATTTTTTTCTCTCATTCATATATCCTACAGTGCAGTGAAAAATTGTGTGGTGTGCGTTACACTAGCGGCAGTCTAGAGAATACGTTTTTTCTCTCAAATACATTTAATACAGTCCAGTGAAAAATTCTGTGGTGTGTGGTACACTATCCGCAGTCTAGAGAATACGTTTTTGGCCTCAGATATTAATTCGACAGTTTAGTGATTACACAAAATGTTGAACCCAAGGGCTAAGGGTCGAGGACGTGGGTGTCCAAGTGATGAAGGGGGGCAGAGGCCGTGGTCCTGGGCAGGGTGACACAGTACCTACTGATGAGGGAGCAGTGGAACGCCACAGAGTTTCGCTCCCTAGCTTCATCTCGCAACTTACAAGGTCACGTGGTACACCACTATTGAAACCACAACAGTGCGAACAGGTGATGACGTGGATAGCGGATAATGTGTCCAGTAATTTATCCACCACCCAGTCTTCCACACAGTCTATCCACTTTAGCCAAGGGAGTAGACCTCTGGCTCCTCCAGCTCAACCTCCTTCCCCCCAGCCTGCCCCCCCCCATGGAAAATATGGATTCAGATCCGGCATACTCACAGGAAGTCTTTTCAGGACCCTACCCAGAGACACAAACCACTGCTCAACAGCAACCTGAGCAGTTGCTCTGTCCTGATGCCCAAAATTTAGAACTTTCGCAGTCTGTGGGTGATGAGAGTGTGGACTTAGTGCAAGTAGTGCGTCAAGAGGTGTCAGATGATGATGAGACACGGTTGTCAGACATTGACGTTGTTGTCAGGGCAGTAAGTCCCAGGGGGGAGCAGAGTGAGGAATCGGAGGAAGAGCAGGTGGATGATGAGGTGACTGACCCGAGCTGGGTTGGTAAGCCTAGTCAAGACAGTGCTTCTGAGGGGGAGGCAAGTGCAGCACCAGAACAGGTTGGAAGAGGCAGTGGGGTGGCCAGAGGGAGAAGCAGGGCCAGAGCAAGTAGATCAGCAACTGTTTCACGGAGTGAAGCTCCCGTGCCGAGGCCTAGATGTTTGCAAGTCTGGAGGTTCTTTAAAGAAAGTGAGGATGACCGACGGACCGTGGTGTGCAACTTGTGCCACACCAGGATCAGCAGGGGAGGCACCACTACCAGCCTAACCACTACCAGAATGCGCAGGCACACGACTCAATGGAACCGAGGCCGTTCACCTCCTACGCATCACACCGCTGTACGCCTTGGAGGTGCTGGCCTGCCCTGCCGCTAGCGTGTTGTCAGAGCGGGTCTTCAGTGCAGCTGGTGGCATCATCACTGATAAGCGTACATGCCTATCAACTGACAGCGCTGACAGGCTGACGATTATTGAAATGAATAAAGCCTGGATTTCACCGGAATGCAAATCTCCACCGGGGGAAAGCAGCTCAACATGAAGATTCTTTATGTATCCTCTCCTCTCCTCCTCCTCCTCTTCGCACACAAACGCTGAGCCAACAGGCAATGTTTCTGAGGGCCAACTGGCGCTCTTTACAAACAATGTTTATGGAGGGCCACCTACAGGCCCCCTCACCAATAAATTTTTTAGGAGCGTCAACTACAGACACTCAAAAACAATTTTACAGGAGGGTCAACTACAGACACTCCAAAACAATTTTTTAGGAGGGTCAACTTCAAACACTCCAAAACAAATTTTTGGGAGGCTCACCTACAGCCATTTGACTGCAATCTCAGTCTGACCAAGGCATTGGTGGTGTCACCGCCATGCTGTGTCAGTGTAAAATTTTATGTGCTTCACCTGCTACCTGAGTGTAACTTGGTCACTCTGGGTTCAACGCCATGCTGTATCAGTGTAAAATTTTATGTGCTTCACCTGCTACCTCAACTAACTTGGTCACTTGTTGGTGTCAACACTAGAGTGCGGCTACTATACCGCACACGACAGAATTGTTCACTGCACTGTAGTATATATAACCACTCAATTTTTCACTGGACTGTAGTACATATAACTGAGAAAATACGTATTTTATAGACTGATGCTGCTGTACAGAACACTACATAATTCTTCACTGGACTGTAGTGTATAGAAATGACAGAAAAAAGTATTCCCAAGACTGACGCTACTGTACAGTACACTACATAATTGTTCACTGGATTGTAGTGTATAAAAATGACAGAAAAACGTATTCCCTAGACCAGGGGTGCACAACCTGCGGCCCAGGGGCCACATGCGGCCCTCGATACCATTTTGTGCGGCCCCCAACCATCTGGTAACAGACATGTATGTCTGTGTCTTGTGGCTGCTCACATGTATTTTTCATGTATTTCTTCCATTAGATGGGAGTCCTGGAACTGTAACTAGACATTAATGGTATATACTGTGTGCTCAATATGCCATAAATACAGTATTATATTCAGTTTTTAATAGCCCTTTTAATTTTATTTTCGGCCCTCGTCATTGAGTTAGTCTGCCAATGTGGCCCCCAACCAGAAAACGTTGTGCACCTCTGCCCTAGACTGACGCTACTGTACAGTACACTACATAATTGTTCACTGGACTGTAGTGTATAGAAATGTGAAAAAAACTTATTCTTTAAATGGCGGCTATTTTACCACAAACCACTACATTTTTCACTGGACTGTAGTACATATAACTGAAAGAAAATACGTATTTTATAGACTGACGCTACTGTACAGCACACTACATAATTGTTCACTGGACTGTAGTGTATAGAAATGACAGAAAAACGCATTCCCTAGACTGACGCTACTGTACAGTACACTACATAATTGTTCACTGGACTGTAGTGTATAGAAATGACAGAAAAACGTATTCCCTAGACTGACGCTACTGTACAGTACTCTACATAATTTCTAACAGTGATTTCTCCTCTGTTGCTTGGACTAGAGCTGTCTTGTCTCTTTGATCTTGTATGAAAGCCTGGACTGTCAGCTTTCAAACAAGCCAAGTTGCATGTTTCTAGCTGGTACCATTCAGGAGATATCAGCCTCTAAAGCAGCCTCCACTTTCAGCCTCATCCCAGCTCCAGGCACTCAGGGCTGAGCTCCTCCTCCCAGTGCTGATCCGTCTTTTGTTTATATTAAAGGAAACACTACCTGCGCATGGCAACACTCTGATGTGAGAGCTGCTGAATAGGAAAGTAGCATGCATCTGTGGGGGTTATTAGCAGGTAAAACTGAAAATGATTAAATTTTAAAGCACAAAAGCACTTATACAGCAGGGTGTATTAGGGGATTACCATTAGGGGATAAAAAATGAAACGGCAGTTACACTTTAACATGAAAATAAGTGTCAGGCCTCAATCATCCATTTCTGTTTATTGTATCTCCACACAGCTGGAATTGAATTTTTTTGTGTGCTTAAATTTAATTAAGCCAGCATTTAGGTGATCAGTACACCAATACACTGGGTAAGGTAACAATTTACCTGTATGTGTTAATGTGAAAATAAGTGTCAGGCCTCAATTGTCCATTACTGTTTATTGTATTTCGACACAGTTGGAATTTCATATTTTTTGGAACTTGTTCAATTTAATTAAACCAGCATATAGGTGATCAGTACACCAATACACAGGCTAGGGCAACAATTTACCTGTGAGTGTTAACATAAAAATAAGCAATCAGCCTCAATCATCCATTTCCATTTATTGTATTGCCATATGAAGCTTCATTTCTTTTGGAACTTGTTAAATTTAATTAAACCAGCATATTTGAGATCAGTATACACAGCGTACGGCAACAATTTACCTGTGAGTCTTAATGTGAAATTGAGCATTGTCCTTTTCTGTTTATTCTATATTCACACAGTTTAGGCCTAAATCCATTTCCCTTCATTTCTGTCTCCACATGTAAATGTTTAGCTGGGTTGTTAAATATATTCAAAGCAGCGTATACATGATTACTACACCAATACACAGAGTAACGCACAAAATTATCTATGAGTGATAATGAATTTAGGCCTTGATCCATTATGTTTATTTCTATCTCCACCCGATTCCAATCCAATTATTTTTTTATTTTTTTTTTAAAATTTTTTGGGAGGGGGGAATGATTACAACCCACACATATGTGATTATTACACCACTACACAGGGTAGCGCACAAGATTATCTGAGAGGCCCAAACATGTTATGGCCTCTCAGAAGGGTTCCAAACAAAAGACCCAAAGGTAGAACGTGGGTAGTCGCAGCATCAGCTATACGAACAGAAGTAGTAGTAGCAGTAGGCCACAATTGTCCATTAAGGTTTCAGAAAGGCGCAATTATAGCTGAGGAGGAATAGGATGAGATTGTAGATTGGATGGCTCCCTCCTCTCAGTCGCAGCAGGATAACATGGAGGTCACTTCAGAGCCTGATACCGTGTCATGGAGCAAGGGGTCACAGTGTTCCTCCTGCCTCTCCTCCTTGCAGCCCCAAAGAAGACTTTCAATGGAGTCCTCGAAGTCTCCACTGCCCCTTCCTAGTGGGGTGCCTTCATTTTTTCTAAGAAGTGGCAAGAAAACCCCATCATGCCCTATGGAAGATAGTCAAGAGACTCCCTGTTGACAACTTGTGTGAGCACAGTCAGCCTTTGTACTGCCCTAAGGAGGAGGCTGCAGACCCAAGACATAGCTTTGTTGGGCGAAGAACCAACCATGATATCCAACAGTCTGATAGATGCTGCAGGGAGAATGAGGTCTCCAATGACGATCATGTGCTGAACAGGTTCTGGGAGCCAGATCGGGATGCTGAGGAGGATGCAACATCACAGGAGGAGGCTGATGGCGGCAACAATAAAGATCAGAGGCCACGTACTTCCCAAAGCACAGCCATGTCTGCTTTGGGATCTGGTGATGCTGCTGATGCTGTATGTGGGTTAGGCCCAAAACATGCCAGAGCTAAGCCGAGCTCTGCTACCTCTACCTCTGCTGTGTGAGTATCACCCGTCTAGCATTTATTCTCCACGCTGCCGGAAGACAAAAGCATTGCCTTGTGCAAGCGGTGAGCAGGCAAACACAGATGTAGGCACCACTGCTCTATTAAACCACATGAAGCATCATCAACCCATCCCGTGGGCAAGCAAAGGAGGCAAAGAGCTACCGCAACAAATGTTCCCTCCTTCTCCTGGTCCCCCTTTCAGCATCCAGGCCACATCCACAAGCAGTATAGTGTCTTTCACATCATCATCACCCCTTTCCACTTCTCCCATTCAGACTCCTCCTCTGCTCCATCGGCCAGGAAACAACTCTAGACGTCCATCAATCCGATAGTGCGCAAGCTTAATTCCGCCATGGCCAAGTTGCTGGTTGTACAGTAGCTGCCATGCCATTTACGTGAGTCTGCTGCCTTTAGGGATTTAATGGCATGCCTCACTGGAAGATTCCTAGCCGGCATTATTTCTTCCAAAAAACAGCCTCTAAAAACAGCCTCTGTCTCTGCCTTGTACTCCCTGCGATTCTTCACTGTGGCCTTCTGGGTAAATGTTTTTTACGGTAGCGGCGAGGCAGCATCGAGGCTAGGTACTTTTGACCTCCCAGCCGCTATTGTGTCGGCCTGGCGCCCACACCAGGCACTTCTCTGCCTCCTCCTCCATGGATTCTGGCCCGTCCTCAACAGCAGCAGGGCACAGGGTCGCTCGCACTACCCCACCTTCATATCACATATGTCAAGTCAAGCATTGCCAGAGCTAATCGGCCTGGGTGAGAGTAGCCTCACTGGCAAGCAGTTGCCAAAGTATAGTACATTAAGCAGCAAACATCCCACTGACTGTCACCCCACCGACTCCAACTGGGCAAGGTGGTCACTTCAGCAACAATGGGCACATACTGGCCACCCTATCCTGGGCAAAATAGCACATGCTCCCTTCATGGTGCACATCACCAATGTAGTGGTGCAACACTTTGTAAATAAGTACACTAGCTTGCGCAAGCTGCTGGCCATGTCTAGGACACTGTCCAAGCAATTCAGCCACTCTTATGTGGCAGGGAACGCTGTTCTAGACTTGCAGCGCCAAAACGGCCTGCCTCTACACCGCTTAATCCGCAACGTGCCAACTCACTTAATTCAACACTGCACATGCTTGAGTGTCTGTACGAGCATCGGAAAGCTGTGAATAATTATGTCGTGGCCCAGACATCCTCAGCAGAAGGAAGCATGCATTGCTTCGATGTCAGGAAGCTCATCCCAAACAAAGTTTGTCAGCAGGGATAACTGCGGCATGAACGATGTGCTCCCTCTCATATTTACCTTAGAACAAATCCTGACGCTTATGCAGCAGGGGACGACAGCAGAAGAACAGGTAATGCATCTTGCTGTCTGCCCTATAGATGTTGGTGATACACAAAGGGAATCTGCCATGGAGGAGGATGAGGAGCTGCCACTGCAAAAGGAGAAGGAGGAGGAGCAAGAGTATGATGATCTACAGTAATGCATGAGTAGCACTGCAGAGTCCTGATCACTACTTTTTATTTTTCTACTGCCACACATTCCCCTGCTGTCAGAACATTATCAGGACTGCCATGCATGCACACATAAGTCCTCTACATTATATTAGAATAGAATAGCTGTCTGGATTGTGTATTTCAGTACAGCTTTGAGTGCTGACAGAAGGGTAATGGACGGCAGTAGGAAAATAACAAATTGTGATCTAGACTCCTTATCTGCAGTACTACTCATGTAATACTGTAGATAATAGTCCAAAATCGGGCTGACGGATTCCCCTTCTGAACATCTTTCTCTTTCTTCTTTGATAACATTTCAGCACATGAGAAACCATATCAATATATCTGGATAGACTGGAGGCTTGGGCAGAGAAATGGCAGATGAGGTTTAACACTGACAAATGTAAGGCTATGCATATGGGAAGGAATAATGCAAGTCACCAGTACATACTAAATGGTAAAGCATTGAGTACCATGGATAAGGGCCTAGGAATTTTAGTGAACAGCAAACTAAGCTGTAGAAACCAGTGTCAGATAGCTGCTGCCAAGGCCAATAAGATAATCGGTTGCATCAAAAGGGGCATAGATGCCCGTGATGAGAACATAGTCCTGCCACTTTACAAATCACTAGTCAGACCACACATGGAGTACTCTGTACAGTTCTGGGCTCCTGTGAACAAGGCAGACATAGCAGAGCTGGAGAGGGTTCAGAGGAGGGCAACTAAAGTAATAACTGGAATGGGTGGACTACAGTACCCAGAAAGATTATCAAATTAGGGTTATTCACTTTAGAAAAAAGACGACTGAGGAGAGATCTAATAACTATGTATAAATATATCAGGGGTCAGTACAGAGATCTCTCCCATGATCTATTTATCCCCAGGACTGTGACTGTGACGAGGGGCCATCCTCTGTGTCTGGAGGAAAGAAGGTTTGTACACAAACATAGAAGAGGAATTTTTACTGTAAGAGCAGTGAGACTATGGAACTCTCTGCCTGAGGAGGTGGTGAGGAGGGGCCTGGATGTATTTCTGGAGGATAATAATATTACGGGCTATAGTTACTAGAGAGGGTTTGTTGATCCAGGGAGTTATTCTGATTGCCTGATTGGAGTCGGGAAGGAATTTTTCCCCTATAGTGGGGAAAATTGGCTTCTATCTCATAGGGGTTTTTTGCCTTCCTCTGGATCAACTTGCAGGATAACAGGTCGAACTGAATGGACAGATGTCTTTTTTCAGCCTTATAAACTATGTTACTACTGTATGTTAATATGCAGGTTCTTATTTTCCATTAAAATGGGCCCCCTCTCTCCAAGGGTTCTGTGGAAGCCACATAGTCTGCCACTATAGTACATATTCTTACATGTTGGCTATAAGGTAATATAATCACTACTCACACTGTTATTTTGGGGCTTTTACCTAATGTCATCCATTGGGTAGCTAACCGGAGTTAAACCTCTGCTAAAACATCTTACTGTAGCTGTTAAACAGTAGAGGAAATCTCTGTCTCTTGGGGAAAATTGGCTTCTGCCCCCTTTGAAGTTAGTCATGAAACCTTTACATCATCTTGTTGTTTGTTGCTACCAAGAATGTAAGCTCTGACATCAGCGGATAGTAATGCTGTATGTGACTGCACAATTATCGTGACTTGCTGAACACATTCCTTTATGATGGTATCTCGCTCACAGACCTGCCGCTTAGCCTGGCTTTGGATTGAATCAGGAAATCTGTTTCCTGTTAGCACTAGACTGATATTATTTACATAGGAACATTATAATGCAATAAATTCTCAAGGTTGTATCAATCTTTTATTGAAGACATTTGCTATATGTTCTATACATGTCTATGTGCCGCATCAGTAGAAGAAGCGGTAGAAGAAGCATAGGTTTCTCTATGCACTCAAGGGCTTGATCGCCTATCCTCAGCATAGCCTATCAATATCAGATTGACAGGGTTCCGATACCCTGCATCCCTGCTGATCAGCTCTTACCTTTTAGCACCAGAAGTCGGCACCAAAATTACTCAGCTCCATCCACTGTATGGATGCATGGTGACATAGTCCCTTTTTTGTTAATTAATCATTGGTAGTGGTTATGGGAGGGGATGTCATTGGTGGTGGTTATGGGAGGGGATGTTTCTATGTATTCTCCCTCCCATGTTTCTTTCCTATTTGTCTCACTCATTTAGGTGTAATGGTACTTACCTGCTCATCTCTGGGTCAACTGTATGGCGGTACAAGCTTCTTCTAAATATGGCTGCCCTTTGCTGTGATGGTCAACAGTGTTACTGGATTGAATGTCCATGGTCAATGGCGGGAAGAATTATGAATGGTAATTGGTGTATAGGGGCAGTAGTGGGAAGAAGTGCCTTTATATGTCCATACAGATCGGAACTTGTGGTCAATTGTGAAAATGTTATCAAGACCGAAGCCAGGGAAGATCTTTAACCAGCAGCTTTTTGGAAGAATGAAGTCACCAGGAGGACTGGACTGGCTTAAAGGGGCTGTTCAAGATATTTTTTGTTCTTTGTGTGTTTCTAAATAAGAAAATATAAGGGATTTTCAATTCACTTCATTTACAGTGGCCTGTACTTTTAGTTAGCTGAGTGTCACATGACCTGCTCTGATGACTTTCCGTGCACAAGCCTGAGGAAGCAGGAGGAGCAGGTCTGCCTCTGCATGGGATATCATTGTGAAGGCTGTGGTGGTTGGAGTGACAAGCCATCCCCCCTATACTGCCAGATCTGTTGGCCATGTCCCCTGCACTGTTAGTTCTACTGTCTTAGCTGTCTGCCCAGTGTCTCCCCTCCCACTGGATTCTTCAGCAAAGTTTAACCCGTTCTATCATAAGCCACACAGACTTAGGGCTGGAGGCTCTGCCTGGCTGTGAGGAAGTGTCTGCAGAGCAAATAGGGGGGAAATCCTGTATGCAGCAGTGTCATTGTACTGTAAAGCTGGGACTTGTAGTCCCACACATACAACATGAGTATCCCAGCAGACAGACTTCAGGAAGGCCGGCAATTTTATTCACTCCCTTTGCAGCACAAGGGGAGAAAAAAGGCAGTCTTTGAGGGATTGTTGTAACACGCCCCCACAGTTCTGCAACTGTATGTCAACAAAGGGCCAGAACAGAACAAGTGAAATGAGGAAATTTTGCCTAAAACTTGCTTAGCCTATGTACAGTGCCTTGCGAAAGTATTCGGCCCCCTGGAACTTTTCAACCTTTTGCCACATTTCAGGCTTCAAACAAAAAGATATAACATTTAAAATTTTTGGTGAAGAATCAACAACAAGTGGGTCACAATTGTGAAGTGGAACGAAATTTATTGGATCATTTAAACTTTTTTGTAATAATAAAACTGAAAAGTGGGGCGTGCAAAATTATTCGGCCCATTTACATTCAGTTCAGAAAACTCACTCCAGAAGTTCACTGAGGATCTTGGAATGATCCAATGTTGTCCTAAATGACTGATGAAGATAAATAGAATCCACCTTTGTGTAATCAAGTCTCCGTATAAATGCACCTGCTCTGTGATAGTCTGAGGGTTCTGCATCATGAAGACCAAGGAACACACCAGGCAGGTCCGTGATACTGTTGTGGAGAAGTTTAAAGCCGGATTTGGATACCAAAAGATTTCCCAAGCTTTAAACATCCCAAGGAGCACTGTGCAAGCGATCATATTGAAATGGAAGGAGTATCAGACCACTGCAAATCTACCAAGACCCGGCCGTCCCTCTAAACTTTCATCTCAAACAAGGAGAAGACTGATCAGAGATGGAGCCAAGAGGCCCATGATCACTCTGGATGAACTGCAGAGATCTACAGCTGAGGTGGGAGAGTCTGTCCATAGGACAACAATCAGTCGAACACTTCACAAATCTGGACTTTATGGAAGAGTGGCAAGAAGAAAGCCATTTCTCAAAGATATCCATAAAAAGTCTTGTTTACAGTTTGCCACAAGCCACCTGGGAGACACACCAAACATGTGCAAGAAAGTGCTCTGGTCAGATGAAACCAAAATCCAACTTTTTGGAAACAATGCAAAACGATATGTTTGGCATAAAAGCAACACAGCTCATCACCCTGAACACACCATGCCCACTGTCAAACATGGTGGTGGCAGCATCATGGTTTGGGCCTGCTTTTCATCAGCAGGGACAGGGAAGATGGTTAAAATTGATGGGAAGATGGATGGAGCCAAATACAGGACCATTCTGGATGAAAACCTGTTGGAGTCTGCAAAAGACCTGAGACTAGGACAGAGATTTATTTTCCAACAAGACAATGATCCCAAACTTAAAGCAAAATCTACAATGGAATGGTTCAAAAATAAACATATCCAGGTCTTAGAATGGCCAAGTCAAAGTCCAGACCTGAATCCAATTGAGAATATGTGGAAAGAGCTGAAAACTGCTGTTCACAAACGCTCTCCATCCAACCTCAAAGAGCTCGAGCTGTTTTGCAAGGAAGAATGGGCAAGAATTTCAGTCTCTAGATGTGCAAAACTGATAGAGACATACCCCAAGCAACTTGCAGCTGTAATCGCAGCAAAAGGTAGCGCAACAAAGTATTAATGCAAGGGGGCCGAATAATTTTGCATGCCCCACTTGTCAGTTTTATTATTACAAAAAAAAGTTTAAATGATCCAATAATTTTCGTTCCACTTCACAATTGTGACCCACTTGTTGTTAATTTTTCACCAAAAATTTAAAATGTTATATCTTTTTGTTTGAAGCCTGAAATGTGGCAAAAGACTGATCAAAAGTTCCAAGGGGCCGAATACTTTCGCAAGGCACTGTATATATTGCAAACCATCAGATTTACAGTGCCTTATTTATTTTCTTTTTACATAACTCAGGCAACCCCTTTAAGAGATGCCTACAAGAGCCCCAGAGGGGTTTGGAAGATCATCCATTGGGAGAGCCACCATCAGAAGTCTGAAGCTCTGCGGTTGTCGAAGTGGAGCATCTGGACAAAGTACAGAGCTGGAAAGTACTAAGCAAGATGTTCTTGCAAAGTGGTCCAGTAGGAGCAGGAAAGCTTATAATCCACCACCGCACAGAAGCAAAAAGCATGGAGGTGGTGTTGTTGCTATGTCATCATGGTGAGCGCAGAGCAGACGAGGACAGCTTAACAGAGCCAGGAGAGTCATCTGACTGATAAGGAACTCTGGGATGTCATCATCAGCGGCTCTTTTTGTGCTGCTTCTTCCATTTGTACTCTATATGCAAGCCTCTGCCTTGGCTACAAGTGGTGTTGGTCAACAGCACAATTTATTAGCATTTGGATTATAGTTGAACAAGCCTCCAGTCACTGTGGATTTAGCTGTGGATTCTCATCAGGGAATGGAGCTGGTCATCAGTTTATGTGTCACAAGTTACGGTGTTATTGTAATCAGGGTTGCTTAGGAGTTAGATGGATCATGCCTGTGTATAGAAAGATCTGTGATAATGTCATGGCCATGTGATCTTGGGAGGGAGACTGACTCCTCCTTCCCAACGTCACATAGCCATGACATCCTCTCAGGTCTTTCTGAACACAGTAATGAGCATCAGAAGGACAGCATACACTGTGTTTTTCCTTTCAGTTTACTGACATCTAAGGTTCACAAGACCTTGTGAATGGGTCCCCATCTATTCCGCAATTTTGCGGAATAGATGCGGCCCCATTAATTTTAATGCGCATCATTAGATCGCGGACAGCCGTGGCTCTGCGAAAAAAGATAGAACATGTCCTATTCTTGTCCGCAATTGCGGACAAGAATAGGCATTTTGTATGGGGTGCTGGCCATGTGTGTTCTGCAAATTGCAGAACACACACTGGCCAGCATCTGCATTTTTGCGGATCCGCAAAAACATGGCTGTCTAAACGGCCCCTAAGTCAACAATGGCACATTCTTCAACCAAGGGTTTGACTGATGAAGAGATTAAAGCAATAATTTTTTAAAGTGATGATGAAGGTGAACTTTCTTTGCCTGATGAAGACTACCTGCCACCAGCTAATCACTCTGCTTCCTCGTCCAGTGATTCTTCTGATGCTGAAGAAGTGGATCCAGTAGAAGTGATAAATATAACATCTAAAACTAATGTATTTTGGGACAGTACTCTTTCAGTACTTGGACGTACCCCATTACATAATATTCTGAGAAAAGCTCAAGGAGCTGTTGGAAGTCCCCAATGCTTGTCCATGTTTTTTGTACTTTTTTTCTAACGATATTGCAGATGAAGTGTTTTTTTGTACAAACTTAGAAGGATGACACATTGCTTATGTAACATAGTAACATAGTTTATAAGGCCAAAAAAAGACATCTGTCCATCCAGTTCGGCCTGTTGATCCAGAGGAAGTACAAAAAACCCCTGTGAGGTAGAAGCCAATTTTCCCCACTTTAGGGGAAAAAATTCCTTCCCGACTCCAATCAGGCAATCAGAATAACTCCCTGGATCAACGACCCCTCTCTAGTAACTATAACCTTTAATATTATTACCCTCTAGAAATACATCCAAGCCCCCCTCTTGAACTCGTTTAGTGAACTTACCATCACCACCTCCCCAGGCAGAGAGTTCCATAGTCTCACTGCTCTTACCGTAAAGAATCCTCTTCTATGTTTGTGTACAAACCTTCTTTCCTCCAGACGCAGAGGATGTCCCCTCGTCACAGTCACAGTCCTGGGGATAAATAGATCATGAGAGAGATCTCTGTACTGACCTCTGATATATTTATACATAGTTATTAGATCTCCCCTCAGTCGTCTTTTTTCTAGAGTGAATAACCCTAATTTTGATAATCTTTCTGGGTACTGTAGTCCACCCATTCCAGTTATTACTTTAGTTGCCCTCCTCTGAACCCTCTCCAGCTCTGCTATGTCTGCCTTGTTCACAGGAGCCCAGAACTGTACACAGTACTCCATGTGTGGTCTGACTAGTGATTTGTAAAGTGGCAGGACTATGTTCTCATCATAGGCATCTATGCCCCTTTTGACCCATTATCTTATTGGCCTTGGCAGCAGCTATCTGACACTGGTTTCTACAGCTTAGTTTGCTGTTCACTAAAATTCCTAGGCCCTTATCCATGTCAGAGTTACCCAATGCTTTACCATTTAGTATGTACTGATGACTTGCATTATTCCTTCCCATATGCATAGCCGTACATTTGTCAGTGTTAAACCTCATCTGCCACTTCTCTGCCCAAGCCTCCAGTCTATCCAAATCCATCTGTAGCAGTTTACTGTCCTCTTCTGTGTTAATTACTTTGCACAGTATAGTGTAATCTGCAAAAACTGATATTTTACTGTGCAAACCTTCTACAAGATCATTGATAAATATAGAAAAAATATAGATAAAGATGGGAAAAACAAAACATGGAAAAATATCTAAAAAGAGGAACTTTATGCTTATATTGGACTTACACTTCTAGCAGGGTGTCAAAAATCTTGTGATGTTCCTATCAGAGAATTAATTCTGAACCCACATTCTGATCCATACTACAAAGCAACAATGTCAGTGAATAGATATGAAGATATTAGGAGAAGCCTTCGATTTGATAAGCGAACTCATCCTTCGAGGCTGGAAACGGATCAACTAGCACCTATTAGTTACATTTGGAATATTTTTAAAGGGAACCTGTCAGCTCCGAAACACCATCGGAACTAGAGTAAGCGTTGTATAGTGTAAGTGGTGCTGAATCCGATCATGTATCTTCATACTCACTTCCATTCCGATGCTGTGCTCCCACAAACCGGCAGTAAAATACATTGAGAGGACTTTTCTTTGAGTCCTCTCCATTATGTGAGTGAGCACTGGAGTCCACTGAGTGCAGTTTACTGCTGGTTTGTCACAGCACAGCGTCTGAATGGAAGTGAGTATGAAGATAAAAATGACATAACCGGACTCGATGTCACTTACACTATACACCGCTTACTCTAGCTTGGAGGGTGTTCAGAGCTGACAGGTTCCCTTTAATTAAAAATTGTACAATGCTCTACAATCCTAGTGATAATGTAAACTTGTAAAAGTTATTTATTTGAGCTCCTCCATATGATTTGCATATGGCATGTTATGTGAAAGTGTAGATTTCTAACGTCATGCATGCTAGGGTTTTATATCTTGTTTTATTCCTAAAGCTTCTATGTCTTGTCCTGTGGCTGGTCTATGGGTTCCACCAGACAGTGTTGCTGTCTGTAATTTGTCATCTTCAACTAGTTTAAAGTCTAATTGTAGATCCTCTGTAGTTAAAGGGGTTGTCTAATTTTAGCAAATTACATTTATCAAATAGACAAAGTTAAAGGGGTTGTCCCACGAAAAATATTCTACAGTTTTCAAACCAGCACCTGGATCTGAATACTTCTGTAATTGCATGTAATTAAAAATTCTGTATAACTACTGAGTTATTCAGTAAAATCTTTCTGTATAGTGCCACTTAATTTCTTATTTCTTTGACCTGCTCACTGAGAAGGCCGCACATGCTCAGTTTCATCTTTCAACTGCCTCCTGAGCTGTGATAGGAGGAGCTGAGACACGCCCCCTGAGCTTCAGCAGAAAAGACACTCCCCTTGAGTTGTCAGCTTGATATAAATTTAGCAGAGCAATAAATAGGGAGATCTCTGGATCCTTGTGAGGTACAGGGCTGGTTCTAGCTTTGTTAGAAAGGTATTGTCATGTACTATATGATGTCTGATTTTCATTTTTTGCATTATTCGTGGGATAATCCCTTTAATACAAGGCCGTTACTAACGTATTGTGATTGTCCACATTACCTCCTTTGCTTGTTAGATTAATTTTTCCATCACAGTATACACTGTTCGTTTCCATGGTTATGACCAGGCTCGGACTGGCCCATAGGGGTAAAGAGGAATCCCCTGATGGGCCCCTAAGCAAGGTGGGCCCCTAGTCTCCCACCGCCTGAACAAGTGGCACATAACACAGTAGACTTACTGCACTACATACAATGTTTGTTCACTGGTGCTTCTGGTAGTGTTGGTTGTGGAGCATACTGCGATGGTCAATGGTCTACTAAGCAGTGGGCTAAGTCTTGGAAGTTTAAGAAGATTGTTTCTAGTGGCAGTGGTAATTATCATTTGGGGGAGTTGCTTTAGAAAATAATGCATTCTGCTGTAGACTGATAATAGTGTTTTCTTTCAGTAAATATGTTATCTTCCAAATGTGTGCTGATTGTGAAATTGTTATGGCATCTGGTTCTGTGATATCTAAAACTGAATATAGTGATCCCTCAGGATACAATGGCCTCAGGATACAATATTTGCATCATACAATGGTCTTAAATAAGCTCCTGCCCTCATCATAGAAAGACATTTACAACTTCCAGCATCTATTCCTGTCTTTTTTACTTAAAGGGGGTTTCCGGGATTTTACTACTGATGACCTATCCTCAGTCATCAGTATCTGATCAGTGGGGGTCCGACACCCAGGACCCCCGCTGATCAGCTGTTTGAGAAGGCACCGGCACTCCTGTGAGTGCTGCTACCTTCTCGTGAGCGCCACGGCCTTCTCTTAGCTTTTCCTAGGCCAGTGATGTCACGTTCATCGGTCACGTGGCCTAGGAGCATCTCAGCCGCATTCAAGTGAATAGGGCTGAGCACGATACCAAGCACAACCTCTGTACAATGTACGGCGCTGTGCCTGGTGAACGGGGAGAAGGTAGCAGCACTCACAGGAGTGCCGGTACCTTCTCAAACAGCTGATCAGCGGGAGTCCAGGGTGTCAGAACCCCACCAATCAGATATTGATGACCTATCCTGAGGTTTAAGGACTTGATTTATCTGTCTTAGTTATCTGCTTATTTTTCTTAAAGCTTCACTTTTTCTTATTCTGGGTTGACATTGTTGGGTTTTGGAACCAATTACTGGTATTCCATAGAGCTATAGGTTCAAGTTACAATGGTTTCAACAATGGTTGTCCCAGAACTGTAACTTGAGGGACCACTGTGTATAGTTAAAGGCTAGTTATGTAGAGGGTAAGAATACTAATTTGGCTAATTCTCTTTCTTGTTGCCAGTGGGACAGATTCAGGTCATTGGCTCCAGATGCAGCACAGGAAGGTATCTCTTGCCCGCCGCACTTGTGGGACCTGCTTTGGGAGTAATGTTAGCTAATATCAGGAAGTCCTTTGCTCCTAGAACATGGACCAGTTATTCGGCTGCATAGAAGCTATGAATTTTAGTTTTTTATTCTCTGCATGTTGATTCTTTCCACTAGGTTGTGCATTTAATAATGTTGTTTATAGGCAACTTAATGGTTCAGAAGTTATTGAACCCTGCTGTTACCACGCTGCTGCCTGGCATTTAGTTTTTTCTTAAGTTGATGGGTGAGCAGTAGAGATGAGCGAACGTGCTCGTAACGAGCACTGTACCGCTCGGCTCCCCTGCGCTCGCATGGGCGCAGGCAGCCGCTTCCGTCCTCCTCAACCGACGGAAGCGGCTGCCTGCACCCATGCGAGCGCAGGGGAGCCGAGCGGTACAGTGCTCGTTACGAGCACGTTCGCTCATTTCTAGTGAGAAGTCTTTGTCTATTCATTTGCCAGCTAAGCAAATGTTGAAGGGCAATATTTTCAGTCTGTGGATAATAGAAGGCCAATCCCTGCTCAGACGTTAGTTCAGTTATCGGATATTTTAGAGCATGTTTATTTTGATAGTTTTGAGCTTTGTTTATTTAGAGTAGCTTTTGTCTTTGCCTTTTTTTTACTGCATTAACCCTTTCAGGACCAAGCCATTTTTTCATTTTTGTTTTAGTCCCTGCCTTCCCGGAGCCATAATTCTTTTTTTTTTTACTTTTCCATTCACATAGCTGTGTAAGGGCTTGTTTTTTGCAGGACATGTTGTACTTTCTAATAGCACCATTTACAGTTGCATATAATGTAATGGGAAGTGCGAAAGAGATTCCAAATGGAGTGGAATTATAAAAAAAACAAGATTCTGCCACAGTTTTATGGGGGGGTTTTAACGGCTTTTACTATGCGGTAAAATTGACCTGTTTCCTTCATTCTCCAGCTTAGTATGATAACAAAGATACCACACTTTTTCTTGCATTTTTACACTGAAAAAAAAATAAAAACCTTGAAAAAAATGTATAGCTTTGAGCTATTAGTACAGTGTAACAGGTTCCCTGATCTCAGTCAGGAAGTGCAGTTTCAGGAGCAAGCGGATCCCGCTTCCGGACTGCTCAGACTGTGGTCACATTTCACCATGACATCTGAGGTTTGAGATGTATGCAATCAGCCTTATAGCTGATCACATACATGTGCCACGGGTCTCTGTTGTTTGAAAGAGCAGAAATCCAGCGCTCATGGCGCCCGCTGCACGGTCATATATATGTCATATATATACAGTGTAGGTTGCGAAGGGGTTAATTATTTGGTTTGTTGGCTATTCCTATGTCTATTAGGTACAGTAGAGAAACGCACAAAGGAGCTACTCTGAGAAACTTTCCTTTCATCCTTATTCCTTTTATGTTTTATGGTGGGTTTGAGAGGTAGTATGAAATAGTGGTGTGTCATTGCAGAGATTAAGAATTTATTTTCGATATGGCCAGCTCTTGATCTTTTATTTTACAAGTCACAGGTAATGATATTGGAAAAGTTAGGACACTAGAGTTATTTTGGGAGATAAGGAGGGATATTGCCTTAATTAAGATGTCTTTACCTGACGAAGAGGGCGATTCACCCCCAAAACACGTTGTGATTTTGGACATAAACATTTTGATAATTTTTACTGGTTATATTTTGGAAGATCGAAAGAAAAAATCTTCGCTGTCAGTGCCGCTGAAAAGGATCCTATATTTCTACTTATCTACATGAGAAAAACAAAGTACACCCTCTTTCAGTTCTATGGTTTTAAGCATCAGGACCTAATAATAAAATCTGGTCCTGAAAAGGGTTTTAAAATTAGGTAAGTACATCCTTAGATGAACATCCCACAACAGATTCCTCGTTTTCATTTTTTATTACAAAAATGAAGCCAAAAGAAAAGGTTTTTGTGAAAAACTAATAAAGCAGATGTCTTAAGGAGCTGTTGCAGAGAATGGGAGTGGTAGTGGCCCTGATGAGATGTGTGTCACGGTGTTCTCTTTCAGGCCATTGCATCCTGGGGATCGGTGCAGTAGGAAGGTGATTTGTAGAATGAGGACACAAGTAAACGTATAACAGTTTCTTTTTACTGAGTGCAAGGTGTAACTTCTGGTATAATCAATAGCAGCAGATTCAAATTGAAATTTAAGGTACCAGTAAAGAAGTATTGAGGCAGGTTGGATGGTATTTTTTAGAAGCAAAGACCCTTTTTGGCCCAGAATATATTTATGAACATTAATTTTTTGAGAAAATAAATACACATTATTTTCCTTTTTTTATTTTTAACAAGAAAAAAATAAAGGTTATATTTTAAAAGAAATAAAAAATAGGCCAAAAAAAGAATCCTTATAGCCTTTGGCTATTGATCCATTAAGGTTGGATGGCTACAACTTAGCAATTCTGAGTGTAGATGTCCACTATCAGGTCTAGATTTGAACTTTAAAGGGTTTCTGTCACCAGTTTTTTCGGTATGAATCAGGCTGACATTAGAGATGTGCTAATGTCACCTGATTCCAAATATATATCTATTTTATTTACTGGTGCCCCCATTTTTATATAAAATGAACTTTTATTTTATGCTAATAAGGCCTCTAGGTGCAAGGGGCATTACCCCTGCTCCTAGAGGCTCTGTTGATTGACAGGACCAGGCAGAGAAGAAACACTCCATTCACCATAGCTTGCAAGGACCTTCAATGATGTCATGACCATGTGATCAGTCACATGGTTTAGGAGGAAACAGGCTGTTTGTGTGATCCTAACCATGTGACTGATCACATGGTCATGACATCATTGAAAATTTGCAAATCTAATCAGCAACTCCCCCTTCCGTCAGGAAGCAGGACGAGCCCACTCATACCAAGAGGGAAGGAACAGGGTGGTTAGCCCTGTTCATGCCAACCTTTTGCCAATCATATCCCTTACTGGAAGATATGGCCAAATAGCATGAAACTACAATATATGACAATTAGTGTTGAGCGAGCACCTCTGTGCTCGTATGCTCGGGTGCTCTGGCCGAGCACTAGGGGTTGCTCAAGTGCTCGGCTGAGCACCCGAGCATAATGTTAGTCAATGGGACTAAACCAGGCACCCCCCGCTCGGAAGAGGGGAGGGTGTCTGGTTAATAGAAAAAGGTCAGAATCGCGACTTCTCCTCTTTTACTCCTTTCACTCGTAAAAGTATGCTAATTAACTGAATTTATACGCATTAGCGCACAATGCGTACGCATTAGCATACAAATGCTTACGCATTAGCATGCAAATTCATACGCATTAGCGTACAAATCAACATTACAGTGCGGGGAAGAGACTCAGCATTGCGCTTGAGTACACTCAGTGTTCGCCCGAACACTGAGCGGACCCGAGCATAGGCATGCTCGGCCGAACAGCGAGTTCGGCCGAGCATGCTCGCTCAATACTAATAATAATACATAACTAAATACAATACAAATAAACAATTTGCAGAAACCCCCAAGTCTGGAGTTCTGCACTAACTACACCCTATGAACCAATAATCTATAGAACTGCCTTTATCAGCAATCATTTTCTCTATGACTTTTTCAGTCTCTCACCCTACTTTAAAATGTTGCTTCAGTAGTTCATGGAGGTTTGCCGGCATCTTTTTATGCATTGCTCTCTTAAGGTTCCCCCACAGCATTTCAACTAGATTGCAGTCTGGACTTTGACTGGGCTATTGCAAGTCTAGGATTATTGTTCTGTTCCATGGATAGATGGTCTCATATTTGACTCTACACTTTGATATAAAGATGTGTTCATGATCAATGACTGCAAGGTGCCCAGGACCTGTGGCTGCAAAACAAGCCCATTCATGACCCCTCCATCACCATACTTAACAGTTAGTATGAGGTGTTTGTGCTGGTATGATGTGTTTAGTTTTTACCAAAGGTGGTGCTGTGCATTATGGCCAAACATCTCCACTTTGGTCTTGTCTGTCAAAAGAACGTTGTTACAGAAGTCTTTTGATTAGTTCATATGCAACTTTGCACATTTACGCCATGCTGCCATGGTCTTTTTAGATAGTCTTTCTCCTGGCAACCCACCTAAAGAAGCCATTCTTATTTTTTTTCTAATTGTACTGTCATGAACCTGAATATTTAACATGTTGACAGAGGACTTTAGAGTTTTAAGGCTGTATTGACAGCCCGATTCTGACAGCGATTGTCAGGAAGGAAGCTTTCCTTCCTGGCAATCGCCTGCTAGCTAGCGTGCTACGACATGCAGTATTTCCTCCACCGCAAAGGGAGGAGCAATCGTCATACCATCACTCATTCCCATGATGCCCAGTTGTTTGCCGGCAACAGATCTTGATTAGACACCACGATCTGCTGCCAGCAAATAATAATTTTTAAATCTATCAAAAGATTCGGATTGCCTGATGAACAAGCGTTTTTTTGGTCATCGGGTAATCTGCAGCAATATTACACTGCCAGATCATCGCTAACGAGCTTTCATACAGGCTTTATATGTTACTCCTGAGATTTTATTTTTGTTTTTTTAAAAATTTCTCTGTACATTGCATGGTGTGAATTTAGGGTGAAATGTTTTCCACTTCTTATTTATTTATTTATTTATTTATTGTATGCACTTATATAGCGCTACTATATTCCCCAGTGCTTAAGGCTTCATTCACACGACCGTATGTGTTTTACGGTCCGCAAATTGCGGATCCGCAAAAAAACGGATGGCATTCCGTATGGCATCCGTTTTGTTTTTTTTTGCGGATCCATTGTAACAATGCCTATACTTGTCAGCAAAATGGACAATAATAGGATATGTATGTTCTATCTTCTTTGCGGAACGGAAATACGGACATACGGAAACGGAATGCACACGGTGTACCTTCCGTTTTTTTTGCGGACCCTTTGAAATGAATGGTTCTGCATACGGTCCGCAAAAAAAAACGGAACGGAAACAAAATACGGTCGTGTGAATGAAGCCTTACAGACATTAGCATGCAACTGTCCCCAGTGGGGCTCACAATCTAAGTTCCCTGTCAGTGTGTCTTTGGAGTGTGGGAGGAAACCCATGCAAACACACGGAGAACATACAAACTCCATGCAGATGTTGTCCATGGTCGGATTTGAACCTAGGACCCCAGCGCTGCAAGGCACCAGTGCTTGGAAATTACCTTATAATCCTTCCCAGATTAATGGGCAGCAACAATTGCTTCTCTGAGATCATTGCTGATGTTTTTCCATTGTTTTAACAAATGTTTGAATGCTCCAGACCAGCAAAGTACAAAAACTTCTGCTTTTATAGAGATGGTCACACTATCTGATGATCAGTTAATCAAGAGAATTTGATTAGCAGCACTTTGTTGCTTCTTACTGACTTAATAGTTATGATGTAATAGCGTACTTAATTTTTTTTTTACTCATAGCTTCTATATTTTGGCCTAGTGTTTGTTAAAGATGCACCCCTTGTTTTTTCATTTGTTTATTTTTCATATATTACTAACTCACCACCAGTATCCTAGCACTGTAATTTGTTACACCCTAACTCAGTTGCATCCATAGATTTTGAACATTTTCATTATGGGAACGTGGTCTTTAGAGATGAGCGAACGTGCTCGTAACGAGCACTGTTGCGCTCGGCTCCCCTGCGCTCGCATGGGCGCAAGCATCCGGATCCGTCGGGTGAGGAGGACGGATCCGGATGCCTGCGCCCATGCGTGCACAGGGGAGCCGAGGGCTACAGTGCTCGTTACGAGCACGTTCGCTCATCTCTAGTCGTCACGTGATCTCGGGTGTCACATCTTGCTCTAATGTTTAAAAAGGAACTCAGTCCCCGCCTGTGGCTGACATCCTCTGAACTACAGGATAACATCATCACTACTCAAATCCCTCCTGCCACCTCTAAGGTCCTTCCCCACATTCCTCTGTATATCTCTGTATTCTGTGGAATATATAATATCTCCCCTATCTAAAAGTCCACATATATAATAGGTCAGTGTATATGCAGAGGCTGGGTTTGGGGTTGCCCCAAGGCTATGCTGGTCGAGGTGTCATCATTAGTGTTGGGCGAGCATGCTCGCACGAAAACTATATTAGTTCGAGCATGGCTATGCTCGGCACATCGTGGTGTTCGGCCGAACACCACGTGTGCTCGAGTGCTATGCTCGAGTCCCCTCCCCGCATGTTTCTTGGCTGCTACGCAGCCAATCAGCATGCTGGGGGTTACTGGCATTACAGTGATTGGCTGGCTGGAACGTGTCACGTGGTTCGGCTCAATCTTAGTCAGGGAAAGCTGCTGCAAGGAGGGACAGATAGTGTAGGGATAGGATTTAGGCTAGGCAGGTTTAGTTTTTATTTTCAAAAGACCCAAAAATTCCTTTTAAGGACTACTGTTTTATCTGGCTGCAACATCTATTATTTTTGGGACATTTGTGCAAAATTGCCTGACGATAACACCACCTGTGCTGCGTGTGCTGTATAACGTTTGTGCACCTAAATACCTGTGACATCCAGTGTATTTTTTTCTGCCACTAATCAAGGCGACATTACCTGCCCTACGTGTGCTGTATAACGTTTGTGCATCCTAAATACCTGTGACATCCAGTGTATTTTTTTCTGCCGTTAGTGACGGCAATATTCCCTGCGCTACGTCTGCTGTATAACGTTTGAACATACTAAATACCTGCGACATTCAGTGTAATTTCCTAACACTTTTTTGATCGTTTTTATCTTCAGTTTTGGGCGTATTATTGTCATTCTGTAAAAATGGCGTAATACTCGGACAACATCATTCCCAGCAGCGACTTGGGAGTCCAAGATGCATCCAGGCATCCTCCCCATGCTGTTCCCAAACCATTTCAGTTGTGTTTCCATCATTTTCTGACCTTTTCCTGTGAACCAGACACCCTCCCCTCTTCAGAGCAGGGGGTGCCTGGTTTAGTGCTCTGGTTCTCCCATTGACTTCCAGAGGTTTGCTCTGTAGAGCACTCGAGCATCACCAAGTGTTCTACCCGAGCACTTTGGTGTTCATTCAACACTAGTCATCATGTGTTGCTGCTGTCCGAAATGGGAAATAAGTCCAAAGAGTCAGGGTCTGCAGTTAACAATGTGCTTCTTTACTGGAGGAATTCAGGTACAAAACAATACAGGCGAGGCTTTGGGCTGGCTTCTCCAGTCTCCTCCCTGGCAGAAGAAGGGTTTTATGCTGAGGAACAGCCTAAGCTAGCTGTCCTTTTCTCTCTGTATCTTTCTCCCAAAAGGCTGGTACCCTGGCCAAATCCTGGAGACCCACGGTCTTTAGCTCAGTAGTCCGGGTGGCTCCTTGGTCACCGACTGCCAAGCAGCTGTTAGAAGAGGCCAGCTCTTCATGAGCGCAGTGGCATCTTCCCTGGCCAGTGACATCACTGTACATTGGTCACATGGCCTAGTTGCATCCCAGACCCATTCCAGTCAATGGGGCTGAGCTGCAAATTCCAAGCACAGCCGATATACTGTACAATGTACAGCGCTGTGGCTTGGAAAGCAACCGAGAGCTGGCTGTACTCCCTATGGCTCCCTGAAACAGCTATTTTTGCGGGGTTGCAGGGATTTGGCACCCCACCGATTTGATAATAGATGATCTATCCTGAAGATAGGTCATCATTATAAATTCCTGGATAGCCAGTGGATTTATTCACCTGCCCATTTTTCCTCACTGACCATCTGGGACCATTCTGGGATGATCACAGCATGTTCTCTCTTCATACATGTTTGACGCAGGACTTTCAAGTCAATGGGTCAGTATGAAAAAAAACTTAAGCACAGGGATGGACTGTTTTTGACTGATGGTTGCTAGGAGATACTTACCGTAATTTCATTAGGTGAGGAATAAAATATTGCCATAATGGACAGAAAAAATGCTGTTTCAATACAGATGAACCTTGGATGTTTTACATTGTTTGAATGAGCCTTAAAGGTTTTATCTGACTTTTGGAAAAAAAAAAGAAAAGAAAGAGCAAATGCTATAAAATAGCAAACAAAAAAACAATACAGTAAAAATTTCAAGAATCAATTCATCAACCTTCCCCCCTTCTAAATAATTTCACAACTTTGCTACAGAATGCATACTTTATGAGTTCAGCCTCCATGCAGTTTGCATCGGCCAGTGTAAATGCACTTTAAACAAGCACTGACTGACTTGTTATATCATCTTTCAGTCCTTGCTATGGCCCCACATTGACCCTTAGCCTCAGCATTCCTTCACAGAGCATCTGTCATCTGTCCTGTCATGTCTATTTTAGTAAATACTTGTATTTTTCATGAAATAGTAATTCTAATAATAATAATTTTTCAAGATTTGCAGAAAGGTCTGTCCAGTTACATACAAGTAATACTAGGGAGACAGATGGCGCATTATTCCTATGTGATGTACTGAAGGGGTTGGAGCATTACAGCAACTGTACTCTCGAAAGAACTCTACCATACCAATTTATCATCTGGTAATTTATTTATCATAATATGTAAGGCCATGGTATAATCTAATTTTTTTTCAAAAAGACCATTGTCTGATCCTTCACAGGTAGTTCTCCAAACTGCTTGAGAGTGCATGAACGATGGTAGTGGTAGTTGTGGCTCCAAGGGTAGTGGTAGTACTCACAAATCATGGTGGCGATGTTCACTCTTGCACTCCCTAGGGCTGGGCAGTGACTGAAGGGCACACCCTTTCTTTCCTGATATTGGGGCTCCTGCCTTTATGTTTACTGAGGTGTCCATGATGTTGGATGATTTGCTGGGTGCAAGGCAGGACCAGGGAACGATGGAGACAGTGGTCAAGCCCATTGTTTGCAATAAATAAGTATTTCTTTACTAAGTTGATGATAGGAATTGTAGTACAAATAGCAGCAAAAGGCACAGTTCCACAGTATGTCAAAGTGCAATGTTCTCTCAATAGCACCATATGGACAATGATCAGTACGTCCTCCCTCTAAAGACACTTTCAGTTTCTTAGCAGAACTACAGGCATGCAATAAGGTTCTTGTTAACTCCTTCTGCAGTTCCCTGACTGAGGGGTGCAGAACTGAGATATGGATGGCCAATCTATCTCAAAGTGTGGTAGGATGTTTTAGCAATATTCCCTACCACAGCAGCTAAGCCTTTCTGCCATAATCAAGCACAATACCTTGCTGTCTGTGTCCAAAGCTTCTCAGATGTCTGGTCCTCTTTCTCCTTGGTGTACTTTTGTAGTATGACTGCTTCCTGGGCAGTTGTAGGGTCAGAGATTAAGGATTTCCTGAATTTTGGCCTGAGATTGAACATACATTTCTTTCCTGCTTCAGACTAGACTACCCCAGCACTAACTAGTCAGGGGGCAGACCTAGATCATCTCCTGAAAACCTAACACAATTTGCAAAGTTGTTAACTATATGTTGTCCATACAATGCCATTAAGTTCACGTACATAAATAAATCATAACATTTAGCTTAAGAAGCATTGCATTTACTCTGTCAATGTCACTTAACCCTTTGCAGCAGTCCTTCTGGCGTACTGCACTAACTTTTGGTAACTGTTATTTCAAGTCATTATTTGGAACATTTTTTGCTTGCTTTTGCTTGTACTCATGCTGGTAATTAAAAGAGGTGAAATTTTTGTTATCTCTTTTACATATGACAAGTAAACCTAAATAAAGTTGTACTTGTCTTGTGCACAGACGTATGTAATGTGCTGCTCTAACTCTATATATACTATAGCTTGAGAGTTATGACTGGGAAAGGAAATGAATATACTGTAATTCAGATCTACACTATTGTATGGCCTTTTACCCTTTCAAATGTAAAATGCAGATTGAAGAATGGTAAAATGATCATCACAGATGGGTATCACAGGGGCCTCCTCTGGGAGTGTTAACCATAGCACTTGGCTATGCGAAAACATCATTAATAAAATGTATTGCTGGCAGCTTGCTGTGTACTAAAGGATTGAATACATTTTATATATTGATGTATACATGTAGTATATCATCATCAACAAATACATAAAAATAATGCAACCTGTATGGAATCAGAGGCATTCAGAGATGAGTATAGCCCCATAGACAGGTTATTTATTTATTTTATTCACTTATATAGCGTTGACATATTCCACAGCACTATTACAGGCACCACTTGTTGTCCCACAGTGGAACTTACAATCTAAGTTCTCATCCCTATCAATTGTTTTGGAGTGTGGGCAGGGGTGCACCACCAATGAGGCCAGGTGAGGCGATCACCTCAGGCAGCACCAGGTAGGGGCAAGAGGGGGGCAGCCGAAGGGCCATGATCTGAAATGAAGGGGTTGGGTTAAGAAATTGGCATTGGGGAGGGGACGCCGTTTCAGTTTTCGCCTCAGGCAGCAGAAAGGCTAGGTGCACTGTGGAGTGTGGGAAGAATACTCATACAAACACTGGAAGAACATACAAGCTCCATGGAGGTGTTGTCCTTGGTCATATTTAGGACCCCAGTGCTGAAATATCCCCCCTACCCCCTCCCACACAGACAGTGTTGTACCAGAAGTGAACCCTGATGACATGTCATTAACAGAAAAGGGCAATTCATAATAATAGAGTTTAGTAATGCATAGACCTTGTTTATTATAGTTGGCACCATCCACAGTCCCTGTCCATAATGGGTCTTGCAATACAATTTGACAATCTCAAATACACATAATAGTGCCAATCTTTTCGTATGTCTTGAAGTGACATACCTGAGTACCCGGAGGAAACCCACACAAGCTCATTGAGAACATACAAACTCCATGCAGATGGTGTCCTTGAATTGGAACCAGAAATCCAGTAATGCAACTGATTACTAAACTGCCATGCTGCTTGTAATATCCAACTCATATGAGCTCATTGCTGAAATCGGAAATGATTGACCTGATTAGGTCTGAATAATATGTTTGGATCCAATCAATAAGCAGGGTTTACCATACAATGTTGCTAAACTGACAATGATGGAGGTGTTTTAGGGTCTGGCAAGACAGTGTTGGAAGTTAATAAGCAGTCTGTCTGCAGGTTTTGGCAGTCTTCCAAGCAATGAAATGGTGTTGCTCATATCACCCCTAAAGTAGTCTGATCTGATCTTGACCAGTCTGCATCTATCCTGTACACTGCTACATAAACTCTAATCAGCTTCAGGCTGCTCAACAATCAACTAATACCAAGAGGAATTCTTGAACTTACAGGAACTATACAATCAACTCCATAAATCCAGAAGAGCAATATAATGGCGGGTTTAGACGGGCCAATGGAACGGACGATTGTCAGTAAAGAAGCGTTTCTTCTAGACAGTCGGCTGCTCGTTCAGTGAAAGAAACCGCACATTTACATGTAGCAATCTCCTAAACAGTATGAAGACAAGGGATCACTATAGCAATCCCTCATCCTCATACAGAATCATTGTTTCTGGGCGGCAGATCGCTGTTTAGACAGCTCAATCTGCTGCTCAGAAATTATGATTGATGTGCCTGCATGAACGACAGGATCACCCGATGAACAAGCCTTTTGCTCATTCTTCGGGTGAACGGCGGCACATTTACATGGGAATGAGGGTTCACAGGAAAGGTTGCTTCGGATAATCTGCCCGATAATTGGCTCGTCTAAATCCACCTTAAAGGCTATGTAAACCTTTGGAGTCATTTTTTTTATGATTGCAATTAACTTATTTTTGGCTAAAAATCATATTTTCAATTGGTCTTTATTAAAAATATTGAGCTGTTCAGTCACAAAGGGTTAACTGTTTGTCTAGCTGGGTGACTGGTACGTTCACTTTCACTTTGTGCCGGTCATCTAATTACCGTTATCTGTAAACTACTGAGAGGTCATAAACACTTATTTAAGCCACATTCTTATCAGTAAGGTAAGGATTGAGCTTTAATGAGTGTTTATAATGTCAGAGAGAAGAGACAAGGAGTCCGTCTGCTCCTCAGATGACGGAATTGAGAAAAAATCCACAGGCAGCTAGCAGAGCTTCTCAGCTCTGTACACAAAAAAGGATTCCATATTGTTAATAAAGACCAATTAAAAACGTGATTTTCAGGTTAAAATAAGTATAAGGGGCCATTCAGACGGCCGTGATATTGCGGATCCGCAATACCACAGATGCCGAACGGTTTGTGTTCTGCAGACTGCGGAACACACATCGCCGGCACACCATAGAAGATGCCTATTCTTGTCCGCTGTTGCGGACATGAATAGGACATGTTCTATATTTTCTTGCGGAGCAGCGGCACGGAGCCGCAGCTTGGCAAGATCGCAAACCGCCTATTGAAGTGAATGGGGCCACATCTATTCCGCAAAATTGCGGAACAGATGCGGACCTATTTACACGGTTGTGTGAATGGGCCCTAATGCAATAATAAATAAAAAAATTGCCCCCCAAAAGTGTACATAACCTTTAAGTCTAGACATGAGTGAGCATTATAAGTCTTTAATGAGCAAACATATAGTTATGAAACCCACAATGTCATCAGATGTAACCTGACCTTGATTTATTTTACCGCTAGCTACTGCCAAGCTCCTTGTTCCTTTAAACCCTGGTGAAAGGCTACCTCTGCATAGCTTAGTTTAAAAGTTCCAGGTTGGCCACCATGTTGTGGAAGCAGCACATTATGCTCTCACTATACTTTACCGGTTAGATTCCACTTTTTATCACAAAATGCTTATCATTATATCCAGGCTAATTGAGAAGACAAAAAGAGTCCTTGCTATCCATGTATGCCAGGGATTAGGAACTTCGACACTTCAGCTGTTGTGAAACTGAAACTTCCAGCATGGATGCTTGCTCAGCTGTTCTTCAAACTCTGATAGAAGTGAATGGAGAATGCCGGGAGCAGTAGTTTAACAGCAGGTAGAGTGGTGGACTTTGCTGACCCCTGATGTATGGTATCTTGCATAGGGTCAGTGTTGTGTCAGGGGGAGTGGCAGTGGTCCAACCCCATTGCCAGCTATCAGGGGGTGCCAGATGCAATGAGCGCTTCCATCAATACGCGCTTCCCCATCCTCCTTCCCTCCTGCAGGCACAGATCGCGCTTCTGGCCTGTGTAAGAAGAGCCTAAAGGCCGGGAATCTGCCTGTGCACTCCTCCTACACAGGGATGCAGTGCGATATGTGCCTGGAGGGGAGAGTTGGCTCTGATCATCTGGAACGGGACAAGCTGAGTAGTTACGCACCTTGTGACTACTGTTAAGAGGGCTCAGACAGGGCACTACTAGTGTTGAGCGAGCATGCTCGGCTGAACTCGCTGTTCGGCCGAGCATGCCTACGTTCGGGTCCGCTCTGTGTTTGGCCGAACACCGAGTGTACTCGAGCGCAATGCTCGAGTCTCTTACCCGCATGTTTGTTTGCTGCTATGCAGCGAATAAACGTGCGGGAGAGTACTGGCATTCACTGTAATGTTGATTTGTACGCTAATGCTACGCATTGTACGCTAATGCGTACAAATTTGTATGCTAATGCTACGCATTGTACGCTAATGCGTACAAATTTGTATGCTAATGCTACGCATTGTACGCTAATGCGTATGAATTTGTATGGTAATGCTACGCATTGTACGCTAATACGTACGAATTTGTATGCTAATGCTACGCATTGTATGCTAATGCGTACAAATGTGTATGCTAATGCTACTCATTGTACACTAATGCGTACGAATTTGTATGCTAATGCTACGCATTGTACGCTAATGCGTACAAATTTGTATGCTAATGCTACGCATTGTACGCTAATGCGTACAAATTTGTATGCTAATGCTACGCATTGTACGCTAATGCGTACGAATTTGTATGCTAATGCTACGCATTGTACGCTAATGCGTACGAATTTGTATGCTAATGCTACGCATTGTACGCTAATGCGTACGAATTTGTATGCTAATGCTACGCATTGTACGCTAATGCGTACAAATTTGTATGCTAATGCTACGCATTGTACGCTAATGCGTACGAATTTGTATGCTAATGCTACGCATTGTGCGCTAATGCGTACAAATTCAGTTAATAAGCAGACTTTTACGAGTGAAAGGAGTAAAAGAGGAGAAGTCGCAATTCTGACCTTTTTCTATTAACCAGACACCCTCCCCTCTTCCGAGCGGGGGGTGCCTGGTTTAGTCCCATTGATCATTACTGTATAATTTTTAAAAGATTGTCTGCCAAAGTGGTCAAAATTGTCAATTTCAAACATATTTATCTTATGTGTATAGATAGTTTAAAAAGACCAAATTTTTTTTTCGTGGGGCTGGTTATGCAGGAACAGCACAAGACTTTTAATGGCTCAGCAGTCAAGGGATGCTTCTGCCACGTAACCACTGTATCCTTTGCAGAAGGGGAAGCAACCTGGGATTTGAGAATCTGTAATATGTAGTGGTTTGGACCATTGTATGGTGAGACCAATATCTGAATAAACCAAGTCATCTCTAAGATTGCATCCTGTCTTGTAACACATAAGAGCTGGTGAGGTAAAGACTAAGGGGATGGCCATACAGTGACACTGGTCGACAGTTGTCGCGGCCAGGATCACAGGGGCATAACATGGTAGTGGTGATGCCCTAGAAATTAATGGGGTCACAGCACGAGTTGCATGCCACAACTGTAACCCCTGAATTGGAAAAAATCCAACTCGGCTGGATTTTATGCACATGCGACTAGTGCTGTAATTCCATTCCTTTGTATGGGATCACTGCTAAACTGCGATGCCCCTGCGATCCTAGCCGCAACAGCTGTAGTACAACCAGTGTCACCTTGCAGCTGTATCCTAAGTAACTCAGAGTGAGACATGAGATAGACTTTTTCCCCAGAGCTGCTGTGATAGCTACCATGGGTGACCCCTCTGGCAAATTATACATTTCAGAGAATCTATTGTCACAAATTGTATCTGACACAATTCTGCAGTGACCTAGTGGTTCACAGCTAAAGGTTTAAACTGTCCAACCACTGCTTTTTCATAATAAGATTGTCCCCTGTGGTACCCTCAAACAGTTCAATTGGTGCTTTTTCATAGTAAAATTTCTTATCCATTCCAGTGCTTGCATCTCCAAAAGCAAAGGAACACACAAACACACGTATCACTTATATTAGGCACTCTCCGTAATAAGAAAGAGCACCTCCAGACAATGCATATATATTGCGGAGAAACTCATCTCCTGAACATATAAACATATCCCAAGCAGATTTCATAGTAACCATAGTAGTAGGAGAAAGGGCTGATGTATGTGCAGGGAACATTAACTCATAGGACATTGGTCACTAGAGTCACGTGGAATTGGTTGGTCAGCTTGCAATTATTTTCTGTGGGTGAATAGACAATAAATCCACACTGATTTTTTGTGACTGCTTCTGACATATACAGGGGGAGGACTTTAAAGGCTTGCTGTCATAGATTGATCCTATATAATAGCCTTACATGTCTCACAATCAAGACAGGAAAAATTCCATATCCATACATGCATGATTGAAAGACTATCAGCAGCTAAAAAAAACCTTCTGCCTGCTATTATGATGCTTCTACAGGGTGTAAGTCCAGGTAGAGAGGTAAATGTAGGGCCAAAACGTAACATGAGCAGAGCCTTAGAAACTGTATATAAAGGGAGAAATTAAAACCTCTTGTTGTCTGCAGACAGAGACCAGTGTTTAGGAGAAGAGACTCTGCCATACTGCACACGCGACCTGAAGAAGACGCTGAGATGCGAATACTCCGCCACAGACCCTGGGTTGCCAGCCCTTTGACCAGTGGGCCAGCAAGGTGACTGAGCCACAGAACCTGTGCCACCAGCCCTTTGGTCATGGTACCAGCCCTCTGAGAAGGACAGGGACGGCTAGCTCAGGCCTTTCCTCAGCATGAAACATTATTCTGCCAGGGAGGAGAGTGGAGAAGCCAGTTCAGTGCCTTGCCTGTATTGTTTTGTGTTCCTCCAGTAAAGAAGCACACTGGTTTCTGCAAACCATAACTCTCTGGACTTACTTCCCATTGGGGTACACCAAGACTTATCATTCCCTCCAGAAAGCAACAACGTGTGGTGGCACGTCGACTTTGTCTGAGGGACCCATCATAGCATTTGGGGCACCCAAAACCCAGGCACTGTACACTATAGCTATACATGGATGGTAGCAGTTGTGTAACTACAATTGACTGGGCCCCAAAGCAAATATTTTTAAGGCCCCAACCCCCCCACCCCCTGCAACATCTTCTCAACCCCCAACTCACGTGCAACCCCCACTCCAGTGACTAGTTAAGATTGAGCTCTCAGACAAGGCCTGGTAGCCGCTTCTTCCATTTCCTGCAGTGTCACTGTATATAATCTCATTGCATCAAACTGTTGAGGGGGCCTTGACAATAAAATCTTTTAGTCCTCCTCCTGGGTGGGTCTGGGCCCCAAAGTAGCTGCTTCACTTGATTCCCCTAAAGCTACACCCCTGGATGGTGGTATATGTACCTCTGGTGTTCATTGTCACGGATCACCAATAGTACAAGCTGTATCCAGAATGAGGACCTGCACTCAGGAGGTAAAAATGCAATTAAGTTTATGGAAATTAGCTCTATTTCCAAATAGAAAAGGAATTTAGCTCTATTTTCAAAAAGAAAATGAAGCTGGGCCTCTAACACCACCAGATATAAGGTAGCTATCCTATAAATCAATGTACATATGACCTTTTAAACAAGCCTTGAGAAATAATTTAGGATTACAGCTAAGGCCTCTTTCACACTAGCGGCAGCACAGATCCGGCAGGTGAAGGGTGCCGCCGGATCCGTGTTGCCGCGCTCCGGCCCCACACATGTCACACAGTACATACACACACACACAGACACATACATACTTACATGCTCCCAGCAGCTCCGCACAGCACAGTACAGGAGGAGGACGGCGCGCACATAGGACGATTCCCCACAGCGCCCTCTGCTGGGCGCTGTGGGGAATCATCCTATGTGCGCGCCGTACTGCTCCTCTTGCGCTGTGGAGACCTGCCGGGAGCATGTAAGTATGTATGTGTATTTGTATGTGTATATGTTGGTGCGGATGCCTGGACCGGAGAGCAAACCGCAGCATGCTGCGGTTTGCTCTCCGGTCTGAAGACGGAACGGAATGCTTTTAGGAGCATTCCGTTGTCTTCAGTTCAGTTTTGTCCCCATTGACAATGTATGGGGACAAAACTGAAGCATTTTATTCCGGTATTGAGCCCCTATGACGGAACTCAATACCGGAATTAAAAAACGCAAGTGTGAAAGTAGCCTAAGCCAGGAACCTCATCCACAGACAGCTGCTTCAGGGTGATTGCCCCTCATCAGTGTAAGGCCCCATTCACACGATCGTCACACGTCATTACTGCGGACCCGCAAATATACGGGGGCCGCCCGGCGCGTGTTCCGCAGCGCTCGGAACACACGCCGTGCGGCCCCATTGAAAGTGCCTATACTTGTCCGTGCGCACGGACAAGTATAGGACATGCTTCAAAAGAGCCGCGGCACGGAGCTCGCTCCGTGCCACGGCTCCCGGCCCCATTCACCTCTATGCATCTATTCCCGCAATTTTGCAGATAGTTAAGGCCCCATTCATACGGTCTGCCTAAAGCAGAGAAAATTGGCATTAGAGAGGCTCAGCTTTCTTGTCTTTTTGAAAAGAGAGCTAATTTGCATACCTTTTTCCCCCAAAACCTTGCATCACCTATGTGTCTACTTTTCACTCTCTAATACATCTACAGAGCTGTTTGAGGGCTCACTTATAGTGGGACAATTTTTACTGATACCATTCTGGGGTGTGTATGACCTTTTGATCACTTTTTATTTAATCTTTATGTGGGAGGCAAAGCAACGAAAAAGTGGCGGATCAGCAATTTAGATTTCTATTTTTCTGTTCCATTTGCTGTATAGGATAAATATTTTATGTTTTAATAGTACATGCAGTTTTGGATGCAACGCCTATGATGTTTATTTTTTATTGTTTATTCATTTTAATTTTGGGTCATTTTAATTTTTATATTTTATTTTTATATATTATTTTATTTTTAATTCTTATATATACTTTTAAACGTTAAACTTTTTTCCTTTTTCTTTAGGCCCCCAAGGGGACACCAACATGCAATCATTGGATTGCCATTTATTTTCACTAATGGATTTTTATCCATTAGTAAATACAATATTCAGTGTATGCTAATGCAGTTCTGCCATCTGCAGGCCTACATGGAATGTACCTGTAATAGGCCTAGAAGTCTTGTACAGGCTTTGGCCTATTACAACTAAGGAACGCTTTCCAAAATTTCAGCCAAGCAAAAGTGTTCCTTTCTGGGAGTCACCCGCTTCTGGATTTTTTATGAGAATTTTTCCCCTCATGACAGTATGTATGTCTTTTTTTTTATAGCCTTACAAACTATGTGACTATATTACAAGACCCTGTTTGCGTCCCCTGTTTCAACTGTTCCGAATGCAATAACACGCAGAAGGGACGCACATTCACTTATCCACAGCTGGGCACCCATCCATTGTGATCTACCTACCTAAATGTCTGTATGACATGGAGTATGAGGGTGAGACCATGCAAAGGGCAAAGAATAGAATATGTCAGCATACAGTGCCTTACGAAAGTATTCGGCCCCCTGGAACTTTTCAACCTTTTGCCACATTTCAGGCTTCAAACAAAAAGATATAACATTTTACATTTTTGGTGAAGAATCAACAACAAGTGGGTCACAATTGTAAAGTGGAACGAAATTTATTGGATCATTTAAACTTTTTTTGTAATAATTAGAGATGAGCGAATCGATTTGTCGATTCGTATCGAATCTTGGGAATTTTCAGCTGCGAAGCGAATCCGAATATTAGGTGATTCGCTTCAGCTTTGTACGCATTCGCTACTTAGTTTGTCCTATAAATTATACGCTATTGCTACATATAAGTTACTCTATACGCTGTTGCGTACAAATTCAATTCATTAGCGATGCAGACTCCTCCCTGGTAGCTCCGCCCCCTTCTCCAGCGCGCGAGGAAGACGAGGCAACTCAGGAAATTAAGATGGCGATACAGCGAGGTCCTGACTGGGGAGGCATGGTGTGGGGCACCGACCCCTATGAGGAGAAGGAACCGGAGGAGATCTACGTCTCTCAATATGTCCGGCAGCCTAAGAAGTCGGTTGAGGTGCCCGCTGAGGTGTTCACTCCGCTGGCTGACATGGCAGAGGCGGCAGGAGTTCCTGCTCCGCCGCGGAAGGAATACTCCCTTCGGCAAAATTCAATGGTCCACGAGGCTGTCACCCAGAACGCCCTGACCCTTTGGGAATACAAAAAGTTGGTAGAGGAGTGGGTTGTGCAAGTTTTGGAGCACCCACGGTCCGATGACCCTAAGCTGGAGCGCCGAAGGGGTACCGTTATTTGGTTCAGTGTGGAACGGGGAGTAGGTTTTATCGGCGATGAGAAGACGGCGGAAGAATTATGTGTCAACCTCCGTTCTGTAAAGCGGCTGTATCTTCCGCCCGTCCGCCACAATCTCCACGCAGGGGATTACATGGAGTATACCCCCATGAAGAACCTCCAAGGCCCCTTTGCTACTGGGGTGAAACTCCTTAAGCGACCAGCTACTCCTGCAGCGCCCCCGGAAGACTGAAGTGAGGAGGCCCAGGCCGCAGAAGAGGCTCAGTGTTCCCATGAGACCAATGATGGGACTCTGCGATCTGAGGAGAAATCCCAAGCTCAGCTGGAACCCCTGATACCAGATTTGCCACCGCCGCTGATCCTTCATGTGGGACAGATGACCACCAACAGTTTTGTGTACCAGCCATCGGTGGTACAATACCAACTGCCATGGCAGGTGCAGGCCGCACAGTCCGCCGGAAGACCGTTACCAGAGCCCTTACAGACGGAGATTCGGTCACCTTGTATGCCGGCGGGAGGATCTGGCCACTACAAGGTAATGGGCAAGGCCCAAGTTGCCATGGCCCTTGCCAGTGTGACCTCCCGGTCACCACCAAGACCATCCCTGAGAGGTCGTGGGGGTCTGCTGCCGGTGTCGCTTTCATGAGGCAGGAGCGCCCTCTCATGTCTTTTAGCTTCAGCAGCAGTGAAGAGGACCTGCTGGCCCTTAAGTAAGGATCCTGCGGCTTTTATGGGAGCCACAATGTCGACTAGTGCTCACCTGAAGGGTGGGCACTAGTTGGCGTTTCTTTTTATTTTTGTTGCCCTGCGTTTGTCCTCACCCAGATGGACATGGATTGTCAGGACTCCCCTATCAAAAAAAAAGTTTTAACCAAGTTGCGCATACGTGCGCCTCATCCCTTTTTTCCCCCTTTTCAGGTTATTGGGGAGCCCCTTGAAAGAGGGTTTTTTAAGGAACCTTTGCTGCTATTTTTTTTACCCATTTGGATTACAATTTTACCTATGTGGATTACAAATTGCAACTGAGTTTGGGACTCTGCTCTAGTTCTATGACAAGCGTCAGAAGAAAAGAGACTTAAACGTGTCCGTGAGCAGACTAGGTAGGTGATATTTAAAATGTTTACATTATGCCTATAATGTATTTGCACTATATTGTTTGCACTGGATTGTTTGCACTAATGTTTTTACCTTTCAGCAATGTTTTCAAGTATGTTGCCCATTGTGTGTATTTCTTTACAGGTATCGCAATGTGTCCTCATATTCACTTTATTGTATGGTGGATGGTTGTACTGTGCACTTAGCCGGATAGACAGCACCTTACTTGTTCTACCTCAAATATATATACTGCCTCTGAGGGTGATTTCAGATCTGACCATTTACGCTGGATCTGGCCCGGGGTCCGCAAGGTGTCGAAATGATGGCTCAAGCCTCGGATCACCTGCTGGATCACCTCCTTTTTATGCTGGTTCGGGTGGCGGTGTGTGCCATCGTAAATCGTAATCCTGGCGGTCCATCAGCCGGACTATGTATTTCAGCTGTGCAGCAGAGCTAAATGATGAGGATCGTCTGGATGCCATTTTCGAATATTCGCTCTGCCTCTGAGGAGTGCACGCCGCGGCCTCTCGTTGTACGTGCCTGCGTATTACGTAATCGCGTAGACAATAGTACGCTGAGGATTCGTAAGCTATTTGTACGTCTCATGCGTACGTCTTCTAAGAAGTTGCGTACATTTTTTAAATGAACGTTCGTTATTAGTTCGCAAATGTTCGCTAATAGGACATAATAACGTATATTTTGTACGCAAATACAACAAATCTATTCGTCGAATATACGAATCTTAGGAAAAGTTCGGCGAATGTTCGGCGAATTATTTTTTGAATGATTCGCTCATCTCTAGTAATAATAAAACTGAAAAGTGGGGCGTGCAAAATTATTTGGCCCCCTTTTGCTGCGATTACAGCTGCAAGTCGCTTGGGGTATGTCTCTATCAGTTTTGCACATCTAGAGACTGAAATTCTTGCCCATTCTTCCTTGCAAAACAGCTCGAGCTCTTTGAGGTTGGATGGAGAGCGTTTGTGAACAGCAGTTTTCAGCTCTTTCCACATATTCTTGATTGGATTCAGGTCTGGACTTTGACTTGGCCATTCTAAGACCTGGATACGTTTATTTTTTAACCATTCCATTGTAGATTTTGCTTTATATTTGGGATTATTGTCTTGTTGGAAGATAAATCTCTGTCCTAGTCTTAGGTCTTTTGCAGACTCCAACAGGTTTTCATCCAGAGTGGTCCTGCTGTATTTAGCTCCATCATCTTCCCATGAATTTTAACCATCTTCCCTGTCCCTGCTGATGAAAAGCAGGCCCAAACCATGATGCTGCCACCACCATGTTTGACAGTGGGGATGGTGTGTTCAGGGTGATGAGCTGTGTTGCTTTTATGCCAAACATATCATTTTGCATTGTTTCCAAAAAGTTGGATTTTGGTTTCATCTGACCAGAGCACCTTCTTCCACATGTTTGGTGTGTCTCCCAGGTGGCTTGTGGCAAACTGTAAACAAGACTTTTTATGGATATCTTTGAGAAATGGCTTTCTTCTTGCCACTCTTCCATAAAGGCCAGATTTGTGAAGCATTTGACTGATTGACTGATTTGACTCTCCCACCTCAGCTGTAGGTCTCTGCAGTTCATCCAGAGTGATCATGGGCTTCTTGGCTGCATCTTTGATCAGTCTTCTCCTTGTTTGAGATGAAAGTTTAGAGGGACAGCCGGGTCTTGGTAGATTTGCAGTGGTCTGATACTCCTTCCATTTCAATATGATCGCTTGCACAGTGCTCCTTGGGATGTTTAAAGCTTGGGAAATCTTTTGGTATCCAAATCCGGCTTTAAACTTCTCCACAACAGTATCACGGACCTGCCTGGTGTGTTCCTTGGTCTTCATGATGCAGAACCCTGAGACTATCACACAGCAGGTGCATTTATACGGAGACTTGATTACACACAGGTGGATTCTATTTATCTTCATCAGTCATTTAGGACAACATTGGATCATTCAGAGATCCTCAATGAACTTCTGGAGTGAGTTTTCTGAACTGAAAGTAAATGGGCCGAATAATTTTGCACGCCCCACTTTTCAGTTTTATTATTACAAAAAAAGTTTAAATGATCCAATAAATTTCGTTCCACTTCACAATTGTGATCCACTTGTTGTTGATTCTTCACCAAAAATGTAAAATGTTATATCTTTTTGTTTGAAGCCTGAAATGTGGCAAAAGGTTGAAAAGTTCCAGGGGGCCGAATACTTTCTCAAGGCACTGTAAATTGACAATCCACAACCAGTATCTTGACTTTCCCTTACCAGAGCATTTTCACTGATTAAACACTGGCAACCTACTTCTATTCCAGATTATTAACTGTGTTCCTCCCCTCAGATAAGGTAACCATGAGCATGTCCTAAAAGAAAAGTAGTCTAAGGCCTCATGCACACGAATGTATTTTGTTTCCTTGTCTGTTCCTTTTTTTTTTTGCGGATAGGATGCGGACCCAGTGGACTCAGTGGCCACATAACAGTAGGCCTTATATAGTTGTTCATTGTTGTTATTTTTGTCAGTATTAAAACGCACGAAAAACAAAAATTATAGAGCATATAGCTGTATCAGCCTAATAGGACATGCACCAAATTAAAGAGGAGCTGTAGAAAAAGTCAAGTAGAGATAACTTCTGAAAAGGACTTATTGACTCTACGGCACATGTTCAGGAGTTGCCTCCAGGGCTTAAATACGCAGATTGATCACATGTGAAAGAATCTCCACATCTCAAGGTGTACATTGTGGACTGGTAAGGCAACCTGTTCAAATAATGGAGCAGAGTTTTTTGCATTGCAAAATGTCTGTACAGTATTATTCCGAAGTTATGAATGAAGCAACTTTGGATGTAGCATCCCAAGCTCACTTCTCACATCACTAACCTTTTTGATCGGCGGACCTTAAGTCCTTGTGCTATAAAGAGCCCTTGGAGACCATCTACTGGAAGGTTTTTCAGTTTGTACTGAAAGAACATGTACGAGAGCATAAATAGGAGTTCTTGGAAGACCTCATATCAGTACCAGGCAGAAAATGAAAGAGTAGGTAAGTAACTGACTCAGTGATAGAAAACAGAGTATGGTTATTAATGGTACATACTCAGATTGGGTCACTGTCACTAGTGGGGTACCACAGGGGTCAGCATTGGAGGGGTCAACGTCACTAGTGGGATACCAGAGGGGGCAGTATTGGGCCCTATTCTCTTCAATATATTTATTAATGATCTCGTAGAAGGCTTGCACAGTAAAATATCAATTTTTGCAGATGACACTAAACTGTGTAAAGTAATTAACACAGAAGAGGACAGTACACTGCTACAGATGGATCTGGATAGACTGGAGGCTTGGGCAGAGAAGTTGCAGATGAGGTTTAACACTGACAAATGTAAGGTTATGCACATGGGAAGGAATAATGCAAGTCACCAGTACATACTAAATGGTAAAACACTGGGTAAGGCTACTTTCACACTAGCGGCATGGATCCGTGCTGCTGCTAGTGCACGCGTGCCACTGGAACCCCACTCTCCCATTCACTATAATGGGGGCAGGCCGGACTTCCGGCCACAACACAGCAAACATTCCGACAGGCAGACAGAATAAAACTAGTTCCTCCGCTTTCCACTTGACAGTTATGACTAAGCAAACAGAATCAATGCCAACAGGTGGTAAATTTGTTGGACTAATATCCTCACTAGGGATGAGCGAACCGAACCGTAACTAACCAGATTCGTTCCGAACTTTCCCAAAAGTTCAGTTCGTCATCGAACCGAATTTTCAGAAAGTTTGTGACGAATCTGGTTAAAATAACGGCGACGCAAAATATACGCATATTTATTGAGAATGTACGCTAATGCGTACATATTCAGTTAAGTAGCGTACCTTTGACAACGCTAGACTGTATGTTCGTTACTTGAGTAGGAATGTTCGCAGACGCAGTATATGCGTACGCTAATGCGTACATATTCAGTTAAGTGGCGTACCTTTGACAACGCTAGACTGTATGTTCGTTACTTGAGTAGGAATGTTCGCAGACGCAGTGTATGCGTACGCTAATGCGTACATATTCAGTTAAGTAGCGTACCTTTAACAACGCTACACTGTATGTTCGTTATTTGTGCGGGAATGTTCGCATTAGCGTACGCATTAGTGTAAATTCTCAAATATGCGTATATTTTGCGTCACCGTTGTTGATGTCACTTGGATTTTTTCCACTTTTTTCATTGTAATAGCAACTGCAAATAAACGAAACTATACCCTATCAGACTCCCATTATTGTAGCAGCAATTATTCAGCCATTATAGCAAGGTTCGTTTTAGGTTCGGTTCGTACGAATCCGAACTTCACTAAAGTTCGCCGAAGCGAACCGAACCGAACTTTTCAAAAGTTCGCTCATCCCTAATCCTCACCAAAAATAGTCTTCAAACACACTGAGGAAGTGGATGTGTAGTAGAAACTAAAACGTAACTTTTACTAATACACTTATAAAATACTAGAGCCCAAATATGTTGAATAGATAAACACGCATGGTGAAAAAAACGAATATATATATAATGAATAAATGAATAACAAATGTTCTTACCACCTCATATGTACCCGCAACGTCTCAGAATTAGGAAAGCGCAGACGGTGATGGTCATAGCGTCATCTAGGTACTCAAAGGGGCGGAGCTCACTGATGTCTGGATGGAAGGTAGGGATGGGACCAGAACTATCTGTCCCTATGTATACTCACCCTACAAGAAAAAATGGTGGAAGGGGGCCTGTTATAGCCCTGCCTAACACAATCGGAGCACCCGCCACATCAGGGGCGACCCCGTCAGGAAACTGTCCCTAACGCGGCCGTATCCCTGTAAATATGTCGTCCTAATTGCAGACAAGCCCATAAAAGTTCACTAGTGGGACAATTATTGCAAAAATGACATAGATAATATAGTACCCCCTGGGCGACGTTATTAATAACTGCAAAAAAGAAAACTATGAAATGGGTTCCCCCGCTGATACTGGTATACAAGTGTTATGCCACTATTCACATTGATAAACACAATGTGGCTATTAGAACATGTGCCAGAAAAACAATCGTTAGTTATTGCTATACAGATTCAAATAATCGGAGGACCTAGGTGTACATATCGGTGTATGATGTACATACCTGGTCTCCCAGCTGAGAGCCCAGGGGGTACTATACTCTCTATGCCTTTTTTGATATCAGAGTAAACTTCCCGACTGAAATACATTTGTGATATCACAGTAAGCTTCAGAGTGAAACTTGTTTGTGATGTCACAATAGCTGACAGCCGTATACTTGCCAGATTTCAGCCTCATTCACAACATTGAAAAAAACACGATTATTGCAGTCTATGGAGCTATTCACATGGCTGTTCTTTTAGTGGCCAGTGAATAACGGCCATTTGGACAGTAGTGCGCCCATATAACGGCCATTAAAAACCGGTTACCCTAGGGAAAGAAATGACCTTTCAGGGTTTAAAATATAAAAAATACTCGCCACAACCACTTGAACATGCGGGGACACTCACTTTTTACTGAATAAAGAAGGACCTGCTCTCCCAGCGTGATGACGTCCCATGATTACAATGGAAGAGCAAGTGTCCCAACGCGTGCAAGTGTTGAGGTATTATTTTTAATGGACGTCACTACCAGTGAGGGGCCCATTATGTGGAGACATGTATTTATAATGAGGACACTATGGGGGCATATATGCTACTTGGGGCACTATGGGATATATATTCTACTGGGGGTACTATGGGAGGCCATTTTTAATACTGGGGGAATTGTGAGAGGACCATTTATAATACTGAGGGCATTTTCAGAGGATCATTTATAATGCTGGGGGTGTTATGCAAAGGCCATTTCTAACACTGGTAGGCACTATGGGAGGCCATTTATAATACCAAGGGCACTATTGGTGGCCATTTATAACCCCGGGGCATTTTGAGAGGACCATTTATAATACTGGGGGCATTATGGCCATTTCTAACACTGGTAGGCACTATGAGGGGCCATAATATATACTGAGGGCACTGCAGGATTTGGATTTTAAAAAAATCCAATAAAATTCATCAGTTTTTAATGGGGTTTTTTATTGGTTGTTAAAAACTGACGGTCATTAGAAACAGATAGCTAGAAAGTGGATGCACACAGTAATGCAAAATGGCCATGAAGAACTGACTTTTTTAATGGCTGCTTGTTGTTTACTGTGTGAATGTACCCTACATGTGAAATCCTATAGCAGCTTACCACACTGAAACCTGCCTGTGGTGTCACAGCAGCTTTCTTAACATGCTTGTGATGTCCCAGCAAGCCAGGGGTGGAGACAGACAGCAGAAGGCCCCAGTGCAAAGAATATGCCTGATGGGCAGAAGTGGACTAGTCCTACCAAGGGAGTGGTTGCATGAAGCTACAGTGAGTCTAGAGTTGATAGAAGAATTGGAAAGAGACAAAACATGGCACATTGAGGGGAGCTCACCCCGACTTCTTACAATTTATAGACAGAGTATTACAAGGGGGTCAACAGCCAAAGGCACACCACTCAAAGGTACCAGAAATGTCAAAAAGACCAGCTACCAGAGATTAGCACAGCATCAGAAAAAGAAAGTAAGGTATCAGAGTTTGCTTGCCAGTCAGAATATGCCTGATGGGCAGAAGTGGACTAGTCCTACCAAGGGAAAGGTTGCAGGAAGCTACAGTGAGTCTAGAGTTGATAGAAGAATTGGAAAGAGACAAGACATGGCACAGTGAGGGGAGCTCACCCCGACTTCTTACAATTTATAGACAGAGTATTACAAGGGGGTCAACAGCCAAAGGCACACCACTCAAGGGTACCTGAAATGTCAAAGTCCAGCTACCAGACTAAAGCCAGAGATTAGCACAGCATCAGAAAAAGAAAGTAAGGTATCAAAGTTTGCTTGCCAGTGTACCCCAAAATCTACTGGAACCAAGAGAAAGATCAAGAGTTGTCTGGATGCAAGTTTATTCAGGTAAAGCTGTTGAACTTTTACCAAGTCTGGACTCTTACTCCACCAACTATCACTCTCCCCTTTATTGCTACACAACCTAACCCTGGGGAGTGATGATATCCAGGTGGGAGCACCGTGACAAACAAAACTAATAAGGCCACATTATCACTCGGCATTTCTAAAAACCTGGGACACAATCAGCCCTGGGGGGCTTTTAACTACCGCATAGGTTTTGGGCCTACTAGACCTGAAGCCTATGATGGTGATCGGCAGCGGGGAAGGGAACTATGGGCTCCCATGCCCCTCTGCAGTATGCAGCTGCAGGGCCGTGGTGGTGGTCCAATCACAGATGGTGACAAGTCGAAAAAGTCTTGTCACCATCTGCAAATTTGAGTGTAGGGCCCATTGCCACGCAGGTCCCTTGTGCAGTTGAACCGACTGCAAAGGCAGCATGTCCTTCCCTAAGTTAAGCTATTATGACATCACAAGTAGGTTTTAGTCAGATAAACTACTGTGACATCACAATTAGGTTGTAGTCAGGCCAACTACTGTGACATCACAAGTAGGTTTTAGTCAGGTAAGCTACTGTGACATCACAAGTAGGTTTTAGTCAGGTACGCTGCTCTGACATCACAAGTAGGTTTTAGGTAAACTGCTGTAACATATTCAGCTACTGTGACATCACAACTATGTTTCTGGTAACTGCTGTGGCATCACAAGTGCATCAAAAGTGTGTAATGTTTTGCATCACAAGTACTTTGTATTGTTTACTGTACAACACTGTGGAGATAAGTGTATAATAATAATAATAATAATAATAATAATAATAATAAAAGTCATCTCATAAAACTGACAGTTCGACTGGCAGAGAAAATTTGTATTCCTATGTACTAGCTGATACACATAGACAAGCAGGAAATATTTTTTCTAGGAAAGCATGCATTTCTGATACTGATATTATTGCTTTGCATCACCAAATATCACCGTGCCATAATTCTAGATCATTAGATCTGTGAATCTTTGGGGCCTAAGTATCAATGTGTCATTATTTAGAGACCATGGGGGAGTTTATCATAGACACAAGTCTATGATATCCCCATTTGCTGCCGGAAGCTGCACCTAATTCATGACAAGGCTCTGGCAGTCCGTCCCCCTAAAGTGAAATCTACGTCATGTCCCTCCTTCTGGAAAGTGGCGAGGGCGGCAGAGAAATGACACTTGTGCGTGGCAGTGATAAATGCATTGTACAGTACATGGATTCATTTCCCAGGTATAATACCACCTACAGAATATAACCTTTACAGCTGCAAAAGTTAGTCTGAAACTACAGGAACCATTAATATGTCATCAACTAAGAAATATGCATATATAGCTGGAAATGTGAACCCTCTATACATATTTAATGTCTGCACTGTTTTCACCATGTAACCCATCCAGTTTCATTACCAATTCCCCGTTTGAACCTCTAGTCACAACTTCCTCAGGGAGCAAATTCCATAGTCTAATTACTTTTTGGCCATTATTTGTCATTGGGGTGGAATTTACACTTTATAATTGCTGGATATCTACTGCACATGTATATACTTCATATAGGGGCAGAAATAATAACTTATTTGCTTTTGTCCCCCTCTCACTGTAGGTTTCTGTTGTAGTATGGGCTTTTGCAATGGGATTTTTATTGCAGAGCACTAGAACGAAACGTGATTTATCTGTATATGTCAGCAGTGATCTGTCTAAGCTGTGCGGCTGTGCAGCTTTTACAATGCCCCACTCAGACATACAGACAGTTGAATGCAATGGTGAGGCAGGGAACATCCACTCCCTGCTGTACCATTCAAGTGCCAGAGCTCTCACCAGTCCTGCAGAGCTGAACAACATAGAGGCCGGAGAATGATGATGATTCCCTGATCCCTGTCCTCAGCACACAGGGGTGCACCGCCAATAAGGCCAGGTGAGACGATCATTTTTGTGCTGCCTGAGCCAGGCTGCATAGAGCTCAGGGCACAGACTAACGTCTAGAAGATGCCCGTGTCTTGCACTGCATTGCTGACAGCAGAATGGAGGTAATATTTGAGTTCATTATTTTTATTTGGCAGCATGCTGTTGGCCCACAATGGGGTGGGGTCATTATTTTGTAACTGGAGAAAGCACTATGCGTACATTGCAGCTGTAAGTAGAATTTTTGTACTGGCACACATTATAATATGGGGACATCCGTTCCCATATTATAAAACAAGGTAGTTTTTTGTACTGACAAGTTATAAGCGAGCATTTTTTGTAGTTGGAACACATTATAAGGGGGAATTTTTGTACTTGCACACATACTAAGGTGGCCACTATGGGGACATTTGTTCTACAAGGGGCTTTAAAATGTTTTTTTTGTACTGGCCCACATTATAAGGGAGTATTTTTTGTATTTGAATACATAAGGGGGTATTTTTGTACTGCCACACATTATAAGGGCTCATTCAGATGGCCGTATTATGTCCACAAAAATACGGATCCGTTTTTTTGTGGACAGTTCAACATGTCCGCAAAAAAACTGATAGCATTCCGTTTTTTTGTGGACCCATAGATTTCAATGGGGCTATGTCCTGATTTTCACTGACAAGTATATGACATGTTTCATTTGTTTTGCGGAGCCATGGAATGGAAAAAAAGGGCCCATAGAAGTGAATGGGTCAGTATGTAATCCGCAAAAATAAACGATCTGCATTGTTGCAGACAACATATGGCCGTCTGAATGAGCCCTATGGGAGCATTTTTGTACTGGCACACATTGCAAGGGGAATTTATTTTACTGGCAAACATTATAAGGGTCATTTTTGTACTGGCACACATTATAGGGGGAATTATTACTACTGGGGGCACTATAGGTGAATTATTCCTTCTGAGTTCAGAATGAGGGATTTTATTACTATTGGGTGCACTGTTACCGCATTGTTCACTCTGGCAGAGAATTATTACTATTGTTTGGACTTTTGGGAGGACTGTTACATTGGGAGGCACCCTGGTACTGTATCAGCTTAGCACAATTACTTTTGGAGGACACTATGTTTACGGCACTATAAATTTCAGGGACATTATATTCTGGGCACAGTTATTTTTAGGACATTAATAATTATTGAAGGGGAAATATCTGTGTGGTACTAGTATTTTCAGTGGGATTATCTGTTTCGGCAGTATAGTGATCTGGAGCACAGTGGGCACAGTATTGGAGGTGGCAAGATGGGATGTTCAGAAGTTGGGGAGGTGGATGGAAAAGTAGGAAACTAAGATGTTGAAGGGGAAATATCTGTGTGGTACTAGTATTTTCAGTGGGATTATCTGTTTCTGCAGTATAGTGATCTGGAGCACAGTGGGCACAGTATTGGAGGTGGCAAGATGGGATGTTCAGAAGTTGGGGAGGTGGATGGAAAAGTAGGAAACTAAGATGTCTGTTTGTAAAACTCTGCAGAGACAAGAGATGCCTGAAAGAAACCATCATGGTGGTCTGGTCTGAATAGAGAAAATAAAGAAAGAGAACGTCTACATCAGAGGAAACGTCACTGGATGTAAGAGGTATGTGGCGCTGTATTACCCTGTATGTTTTGTAGCTCTGTATGTTTTCCATGTATGTATTTAATAGTAGGGCTGGAGGAAAGGGGTTAGGTTAATAAATTGGCATGGGGGGAGGGCCCCATTTCATTTTTCACCTCAGGAAGCAGGACTGCTGCTGGGGAGAGCATTGCGGTGTATTCACTGCTAGGCAAGGTGTTTTTTTTTATTAACAGTTCAGGGGTCAGCACTACTTTAAAGGGCCACAAGGCCCTTTAGGGGGCATTCTACTGTGTGGGGGCACCAAAGGGGACATTGTACTGTGCGAGGGCACCAAAGGGGGCATTCTACTGTGTGATGGCACCAAACGGGACATTTTACTAGGGGGCATTCTACTAAGGAGACATTAAAGGAGGGATTCTGCTGTAAGGGGGACATTAAAGGGGGTGTTCTGCTATGTGTGGGGGCACAAGGGGGACATAACTACTGTGTGGTGGCACAAAGGGGAATGAGTGGGATTGGGGCATGAATAGATAGACATTAATTGGAATTAGAAGTGTGGCTTAGCGCTAAAAAAATTGCCACTAAGTACACCACTGATAATATCCCTCCTTAGGTTTTTCAAAAGTTGTGAGGTATGACCATCTACTACATTATCTGCACTCAGAGAGTTATCCCTTTATCTATGGTGTTACATAGGACTGCAAGTAATATCTTCTACATTATCTGTACTAACACATTGCCAACCTATGTATCACCCAGCTACCTAACTACTCCACTCAGCAGCTGCAGAGTCTTAGGCCCCTTTCACACGGGCGAGTTCTCCGCGCGGGTGCAATGCGTGATGCGAACGCATTGCACCCGCACTGAATCCTGACCCATTCATTTCAATAGGGCTTTTCACATGGGCGATTTTTTTCACGCCTGAGTTCGCCGTTGCGTGCAAATCGCAGCATGTTCTATATTCTGCGTTTTGCCCCATTGAAGTGAATAGGGCTGCGTGAAAATCGCATTGCATCCGCACACAAGTGCGGGTGCAATGCATTTTTAACGCATGGTTGCTTAGAGATGTTGTTTGTAAACATTCAGTTTTTTATCACGCGCGTGCGAAATGCATCCATACGCATCGCACCCACGCGGAAAAAACTGTACGCAATCGCTAAACGCAAAACTGACTGTGATTGCATGCGGATTGGTGCGAGTTTTCCGCAAAGCACTGAGTCCGGATCGCTCGTGTGAAAGAGGCCTTAGAGGGAACATTGTATGTCAGTACCAAAAGTTCTGTAAAGACAGCATTGTGACTAGAAATGTACATATTTAGCTGTAGATCAGTAGTGAATACCACTGCCATGGATGTGGATCTACTGGAGATGGACATTCCTGGTAGATTAATCAGAGGGACATTGGTGCTGCTTTTACATTTACACTGACTACCACTATCATTAGTCATTAGTGATGGAAGCATTACTCAATGAAATCAAGTGTTCGCTTTCTAGTAAAGAAATTTTTCTTAAAGGGTTTTTGTCACTTCAGCAAGTGGTATTTATTAGACAAAGTTAATACCAGGCACCTACTAATGTATTATGCATAATGTGTTATTAGGGATAAGGGAATCGACTTCGGATGAAAAATCCGAAGTCGATTCGCATAATGTCTCGTTCTAATACTGTACGGAGCGGGAGCTCCTTACAGTATTAGAATGTATTGGCTCTGATGAACCGAAGTTATCACTTTGCGAAGTCTCGAGAGACTTCGTGTAATAATTTCATAAATTTATTTTTACTGTACCTTGGAACCGAACCCAAGTTCAGAAAATGTTTTTTACAGTAAAAATGAATTTATGAAGTTATTACGCAAAGTCTCACTTCGGCTCATTGGAGCCAATACATTCTAATACCGTATGGAGCACGTTCTCCATATAGTATTAGAACGAAGTATTATGCGAATTGACTTCGGATGTTTCATCCGAAGTCGATTCACTCATCCCTAATTGTGATTGTCCATATTGCACACAACAAAATAATGCAAACCACAAACATATAAGGGGGCTAAAGGCAGAAATACAAACTTTAGTGCTAGGATTATGTCCCAATGAATACGGTAAGATCATTTCTGTCATTCAGACCAAGGGGTCCTAATGCCCCTGATCTGATGATCCACCTCGCTTCTTTTTGTAACAATGTTTTATGTCTATCGCCTCCCTGTGGTAACGCATGCACAATTTCTATAAGCTTAATACATTTGTATTACCCTGATGTTCCTTTCTTATATGTTCTATCAGACGAGGACAGCCGCCAAGTGATGGTTATATTCATCAGGTGAAATACATTCACTTGTACCCTTATTATTATGAATTGGCTGCGTAGGATTATGTTAGAGGTTTCTTCGCTCACTTAAAAAACGGCCACCAAATCCGGGGATTCTAATCTATGCGTGCCATTCAGTGAATAGGGCTCTTTTGTGATTTTAGCTACACACTTAACCGCGGAGTGGTTTTTGAACAGCTACCAATTGTAGTTGCTAGAAGATGTAAACAATGAAACTTGTTTTTTTCGTATTCATCGTCCTTGGTCAGAGCGCTGAAGTGTCCAGGTATACGCTTATTCCTAACCTTTCTCGGCAAAAAATTTCAACGCTATAAGCGCACTGACCACTGGGGTTGGCATGCAGGCCCAGTAACAAAGTTTTTTGTTTTGATAAAGCGCTAGTAAGAAATTTCCTTTACGGGTAACCCTCTTTTTGATGTTCTCCTGGGAAAAAGTAAAGCATCTGGATAAGCTTATCCAAGCTTTGATTTATGAAGAACTCCGGGCCACTGAAGGAACCTATTTACATTTTATGATTTTATCCTCGACTCACGCAGAAATCAAAAAACTCGGGGTTGTTAATTGAGTCAGTGGCAAACACTAGCACTACTAGTCAGAAGTATTCTGTGATCAGAATGTTTTTTGTAGTTTTCTCTCAAGAGGAACCCAATGAATTTCACGTCAGTCAATTTATCACTGTCAACCTTCTTGAGTAAGGTTAATCAGACTACCTTATTTCTCAGAATGGGCCATTTCATATTCTAAATTGCCTAGGTATTGTTATTTTTTAAGTCATCAATTTAACTCACAAACAAAATAAAGCACAGTCAGGTAAATCTAGTTTAGCCGAAAAGCGTGCGAAGGTATTGCATGAGAAACCCATCAAGGATGGAAAATCTAAAACTAGGCGAGCGGTTAAAAGTGTTGTTTGTTCATTCTTTCCCGGCTCACTTTAAGGAAAGGGATACCATGCAAAACTAGGCGACTAGTCAGTGACAGGCAAGGTTAAGGCAGGCAGTGTATGTGCGAATCCATGGGTTCATTGGCGGAGAAAGGGGACTGGCCAGCAGGCCCATCTCATTCATAATCTTTGCCTGTTGTAGGTGTAGAAAATGGTCTAAATCTACTGCAGCAAGGGAGCTGGCTTAGACTTAGAAGCAGTGGTGGATCCGCCGAAATTTTGTGGAGGCCTACATAACTTCAGCGGATCCACCGCCAGCGCAGGGGTTTATTAAGACAGGCGTCTAAAATGCCAATCTTAATAAATTGTCTTATTATTAATATAATCGTATTGCGTAATATTATCCTGCCGTGTTTGACCAGTGGCTCGTCCCAATTGTCTGATAAATGTGGGTCCCACCTCTGTGACTCGCATCTATATCAAGAACTGAGCGGGAAAAGAGGTGGCCGGAGGACCCCGGGTTTCCCTGGGTCCGCCCACCGCCAAGCACTCTCCCAATACAAGTTAATGGGAGCGCATCGCACTTGCACTCCCATTCATTTCTAGGGGCCAACGATAATAGCTGAGCCAGTGCTTGGCAATTATAGCTCCATAGAAATGAACGGAGGGTGGCTGGCATGCGCAGTGCGCCCCCCACCACTTTCAGGGCTTTGTTCTCGGTGTAGGTGCGGGTCCCAGAGGTGGGACCCATGCCGATCAAACCCTAGCGATATGCCCCCACTGTATGAGATGGGAAAACCCCTTTAAGGGCTCTTCTACACAAACCATGAACTTCAATAGAGAACCCTATGGGGACACTGCCAGAGTATGTTAAGTATGTTAAAAATGCCACTTAAAAAAATCTTTTCTGTATTGTGTTTCATATTTCAGTATAGACTTCAATGTAATGTCCTGTTGCAGCTTTTTTGTCAAAGCAAAGAGGCTGCTTTTATGAGCATTTTTTTTTGGGGGGGGGTGAATAGGGGAAGTGACTTTTTGGGGTCTTTCTCTGCACTTGCCACTTTTCTGAAAATTAGGCACAGCAGGGCAGGAAGTGGACGGTGCAGGGTGGGCCTAGTCTGTCCCGCACATTTATTATGATTTACAACAGGAAATTTCTGTAGATTTCAGTTTTGGCACACAGACCTGCAGAGAGATATGCCACAATTATATTACGAGGCGTGTGCCTATTAATAATTGTGGTGCACGTGACACCAGCGGAGCTGAGATTAAGGCCTCTTTCACACGGGCGTCGCGGATTCGGTCCGGATGCGTTCCGGAAAATCACGCATCCGCACCAATCCGCACGCAATCGCAGTCAGTTTTGACTGCGATTGCGTACGTTCGCTCGGCTTTTTCCGCGCGGGGCGATACGTATGGATGCATTTTGCACGCACGTGATATAAAACTGAATGTTTACAAAGAACATCTCTAAGCAACCATCAGTGAATCACACATTGCATCCGCACTTGCGTGCGGATGCAATGCGTGATTCACGCAGACCCATTCACTTCAATGGGGCCAGGGCTGCGTGAAAAACACAGAATATAGAACATGCTGCGATTTTGCCATTAATTTAATGTTTTTCATCAAAATGGTTCAAATTCACAGCAGATCTAGAAGAAATCTGTAAAAGGCAGGTCATGTTGAGGATTTGTAGATATATCATGTTAAATCTAAGTTTATTTGTTTTTGCAGTATGTTAATGAGATTTTGTAAAACCCCATTTACCCCATTGAAAATCTGTAGCAAATTCATGACTTGTAAGCATGGCTTAATACTTTATACATTTAGGCGTATGAGGTATAACACTGACAAATCACATAGGAAGGGATCATGCAAGTCACCAGTACATACTAAATGATAAAACACTGGGTAACACTGACATGGAAAAGGACCTAGGAATTTTAGTGAACAGCAAACTAAGCTGCAGAAACCAGTGTCAGACAGCTGCTGCCAAGGCCAATAAGATAGTGGGTTGCATCAAAAGAGGCACAGATGCCCGTGATGAGAACATAGTCCTGCCACTTTACAAATCACTAGTCAGACCACACATGGAGTACTGTATACAGTTCTGGGCTCCTGTGAACAAGGCAGACATAGCAGAGCTGGAGAGGGTTCAGAGGAGGGCAACTAAAGTAATAACTGGAATGGGTGGACTACAGTACCCAGAAAGATTATCAAAATTAGGGTTATTCACTTTAGAAAAAATAGTGGAGATCTAATAACTATGTATAAATATATCAGGGGTCAGTATAGAGATCTCTCCCATGAACTATTTATCCCCAGGACTGTGACTGTGACGAGGGGACATCCTCTGCGTCTGGAGGAAAGAAGGTTTGTACACAAACCTAGAAGAGGATTCTTTACGGTAAGAGCAGTGAGACTATGGAATTCTCTGCCTGAGGAGGAGGTGATGGTAAGTTCACTAAAAGAGTTCAAGAAGGGCCTGGATGTATTTCTGGAGGGTAATAATATTACAGGTTATAGTTACTAGAGAGGGGTCGTTGATCCAGGGAGTTATTCTGATTGCCTGATTGGAGTCAGGAAGGAATTTTTTTCCCCTAAAGTGGGGAAAATTGGCTTCTACCTCACAGGGGTTTTTTGCCTTCCTCTGGATCAACTTGTAGGATAACAGGCCAAACTGGATGGACAGATGTCTTTTTTTCAGCCTTATGGACTATGTTACTATGTTACTATGCTCAGTGAAACATGAATCAAAGACCAATTCCGATCTTATAAGTAATGTCATATTGCCAGGATAAGCCACCCCTATGACTGATGTGGAGTCCCACCTCTGGAACCACCATTGATCCTAAGAATGGAGGGGTATACAATGTGCCATCACTTTATAAAATGGGAAAACTCCTTTAAAGTTTTTTTCCGGTAAAAAGCAGCACATCACCGCTGAAGCCAGTCGCTGGCTGGGACAGTGAATGTGACCATACCCGTAGCAAGCAGTGCCGGGACGGAAAGATGGAGAGAGGGTATGTTCTGCAGGGGACCAGAGCATCGTTGAGGAGGTATGAATCTTCCATTCCAGGCGCCATGCTGCAGGAACTTGTTAAAAAATTTAATTTTTACCGGAAAACCCCTTTAAAGAACAATTAATATGAATAAAAATAAAACCATAATAGGACACATCAACAGCTGCTAGCTTACTTCTTGTTAGTTTCCAAGTAGTGAGAGATTCTCACACAGCACAGAGAATATGAAAGAAGTGAATGCCATAAAAAATCATATTTGAATAATAGTGGTCTACAACGGGTGTAACTACCATAGCGGCAGACCATGCGACTGCTATGGGGCCCAGGGCAAGAGTCTTAGTTGGGATCATCTCCTCTTCTACTGGGGTGAAAACTTGGTCAGGACTGTTGCTGTATATCAATACTATCTGCCTTGTTAGCATAATCTGAGGATTTTTAAGGTTAGCAAGAAAAAAAGTAACACTTTGGCAGGAAATTGTAGAAAGGGGCCATATACTGTGCCTCATAGGTCATGCTCAAACTCTAGCATTTCAGTGTAGAAATGTATCGACCTACAGTAAGTTGTCTCATATGTTGGCCAGAATGTTAGTTTGCATACATTATGAAGGATTTATTAAGCATCTGTCATGTCTAGGTGATATTAGTAATGTTATACCTTGGAGTTTTGTGGCCTGTCAAAGCAGAGGAACGCAATTTAATAGCAGTACACTGAGACATACTGAAAGCTGTAATATGCTGTTTCAACACCTGGTGGGCCAACATAAGCTTTCAAGTCAAGCACTTCCAGGCTTCCTGTTCTCTGCCATGAAACACAGGCAATAATGTCACAGAAGCTTCATGGTGGTGCTAAAACCTCATAAAATTTAACCCAGACATAATGAAAGAGAGATGTAACAGGCCATTTGAGATCTTACGGGTGGGAGTTGTCATCACAAAATGTCACTTTCCAGCCTCAGAAATGAATATACAGTAAGTGGCATTCATGACCTCTGGATGAAGGTCATGGGTGCCATGATTGGCCTGCAGCTTGGAGAAGCTAGGGTCGTAGACAGTTCATAGTTGTTATATATACGATACGGCAATGTGTTAACATTGGTTGTGCTGTTTGAGGGTGGGGTCTTCGTGGTTTGCTGTTGCTCATTTACTTTTCTATGCCTGCCATTTGTTATTTGCTCTTGGACGGAGAACATTCCCTCTTTGGCCCTGAAAATAATGAAGAATGGATCTCCTTTCAAATCATATACCTCAGCCAGGGGCGGATTGGGAACTTAAAGTGGCCCTGGAAAAAAAACTAAAAGTGGCCCCATGTTGTAGGTGGGTCCAAATTGACAGAAGAATGGACAAAATAAGTAGGCAGAGCCTGCAATACCATAGTGCAGCCCAGAATACCACCCCAGCGGAACCAAATACCTCAGGGCAGCACAAAATACTGCCGCCCCAACCACAGTATTCAGCTGCATTACCATTGAGTTCAGGAGGGCACCTGTGGTTGTTGAGCATCAGAGCATTATGTACCTGGCCTGTGGCCATCAAGAGGGCTTGAGTGACCCCATGGGCATTGGCCCGCTGGGAAATTTCCCTGTAGGGTCTATGGCTAATCCACCCCTGACCTCAGCATTAAGACACAGAAGGATTGGACTGGCTGCAGGCCATCCTACCACCAACCTGAGAGTGGTTGACTACCATTCTGTCCTTAATGTCCATCTCCTCAAAATGACATAGCAGACTCAGCTCAAATCCGGTTCACCCCCACCCACCATCCCCAGCCAAGAATAAAGTCTCTAGTACACCTGCCTCCTGTGGACCTGAACTGGCTCATCATAGTCACTCTCACCATCCCACATTTCGGCTATTCCTCCTTCCAAGGTTACCACCGGCAAGGTTAGTTCAAGAAACTACCGCCAGCATCCACAAGCTCCCTCCACCATGTCGGGACTTTGTGCTTCTTCCCCACAGGCCCGTTCCCCATCTCACCCCTCTTCATCTCTTCTGCATCATTGCAGTTCTTGTCATGCCACTGGAGATCCTTCTCGGTGATGGTAGCTCAAGACCAGACTGTTATTGTAATGGGCAAATGGGCAATTTGTCCTGGAGGTGGTTGTATGTCACATCTCCCAGACAGAGACTCTTGGCAACATTTATTCTTTCGTGCCTGCATCTCCTATGTGGCTGTCATATCCTTGTTCTGTAATAAAATACTACTAAAAAAACTGTGGACAATTTAAACCCCATATGGTGTTCTTTTGACAATGGGGATGCCACAGCGTTTGTCAATTTGGGTTGGTTGTCAACCTAAACTACCAGGTGAGCTCCCTTCTACAGTCAAGTATGGTTACCAGTAGAAGAACAGGTGAGATACAGTAGAAGATATAGGCAATAGCAAAATGGAAGACATGGCTGTGTACAGCCTGAGCTATGAATATTACTTCAATAACTTAAGAAGAGATGTGGGTGACATTAATGATACAAGATGTTACATCTTAATCTGACAGCTGTTATCACAATGCATGGGACTACTCAGGGAGGAAGGGGGGGTTGGTATACCCAGGGCCGGCCTTAGGGGTGTGCGACCTGTGCGGTTGCACAGGGCGCTTCACTCCCGGCCAGTTAAGGGGGCGCCCTGCCAGAGCGCCCCCTTAATGGCCCGGCCGTGCCCTGCAAGTGCGGCGGTGGGGCAGAGGGAGATGAGCGCTTCCATTGTGGAAGCGCTCATCTCCATAGTCTGCCTTTGGAGATGCGGGGCAGGGGAGGGAGAGGCGTCTCCCCTGCCCGTTCCTCTGATAGGCTGCAGGCCCTAGGCCTGCAGCCTATCAGAGGCCAGCTCAGGCGACGCGATGACGTCATCGCGCCGCCCGAGCCGTACAGCGCTGGACACAGGCCGGAAGAGGCCTGCATCGCATCGCTGCTGGAGGTAAGTAAGTGTTTATTTTTTTTTTTTATGGGGGCATTATTATTGGCACATGGGGGGCACTGGGGGCATTTTTACTGGCACAAGGGGGCACTGGGGGCATTTTTACTGGCACAAGGGGGCACTGGGGGCATTTTTACTGGCACATGGGGGTACTGGGGGCATTTTTACTGGCACAAGGGGGCACTGGGGGCATTTTTACTGGCACATGGGGGTATTGTGGGCATTGTTACTGGCACATGGGGGCATTTTACTGGCACTGGGGGCATTTTTACTGGAACAAGGGGGCACTGGGGGCATTTTTATTGGCACATGGGGGCATTTTACTGGCACATGGGGGCACTAGGGGCATTTTACTGGCACTGGGGGCATTTTTACTGGCACAAGGGGGCACTGGGGGCATTTTTACTGGCACAAGGGGGCACTGGGGGCATTTTTACTGGCACAAGGGGGCACTGGGGGCATTTTTGGGGGCACTGGGGGCATTTTACTGGCACAAGGGGGCACTGGGGGCATTTTTACTGGCACAAGGGGGCACTGGGGGCATTTTACTGGCACATGGGGGCACTGGGGCATTTTACTGGCACTGGGGGTATTTTTACTGGCACAAGGGGGCACTGGGGGCATTTTTATTGACACATGGGAGCATTTTACTGGCACATGGGGGCACTGGGGGCATTTTTACTGGCACTGGGGGCATTTTTACTGGCACATGGGGGCACTGGGGCATTTCTTACTGGCACATGGGGGCATTTTACTGGCACTGGGGGCACTGGGGGCATTTTTATTGGCACATGGGAGCATTTTACTGGCACTGGGGGCATTTTTACTGGCAAATGGGGGCATTTTACTGGCACATGGGGGCACTGGGGGCATTTTACTGGCACTGAGGGCATTTTTACTGGCACAAGGGGCACTGGGGGCATTTTTACTGGCACATAGTGGCATTTTACTGGCACATGGGGGTATTGTGGGCATTTTTACTGGCACATGGGGGCACTGGGGGCATTTTTACTGGCACTGGGGGCATTTTTATTGGCACATGGGAGCATTTTACTGGCACATGGGGGCACTGGGGCATTTTTACTGGCACTGGGGCATTTCTTACTGGCACATGGGGGCACTGAGGCATTTCTTACTGGCACATAATTTGGGGGGCATCTATGGGGGTGGGACACTTTTTACTGGCACATGATTTTGGGGGGGAATCAATGGGGGGCACTTCTTACTGGCACATTGGAAGCATTATTACTTCTGGGGCACAGTGGGGACATTAGTACTGTTGGGGGCACTATTACTAACAAGTGCACTCTGGCAGAGAATTATTAGTTGGGACTTTGGGGGCACTATTACTGTGGGGGCACCCTGGCACAGTATCAGCGCAGTTATTTCTGGGGGGCGTTATGTTTACTATATTATTGGGCGCACTATTACGGAACACTATTTGCTGGGCGCAGTTATTTTTTAGGACACTGTGTAAACTAAGATTTTTTTTCTGTCAAACTGCAGAGATGAGAAATGGCTGAAAAATGGCGTCTGGTCTGAAAGGAGAAGATGAGAAAAGAGAAGATCTACATGAGAGGAGACGTCACTGGATGTAAGAGGTATGTGGCGCTGTATTAGGCTACATTTCAATATAGAAAGCTATAAATACAGTGCAGAGATATATAGTGTGATATAGGACAGTATAGAGAGCTATAAATACATATATATATATATACTGTCCTACTCTACCTACCTATATCACTCTATATATCTCTACACTGTATTTATAGCTCTATACTGTATGACGTTAGTACTGTCACTCGGGGGGGGGGGGGCGCCGAGAGATAGTTTCGCACAGGGCGCCATCTACCCTAAGGCCGGCCCTGGGTATACCTGAGGCACAGTTGGGCATTTGCAAAGGGAGATAAGGCACATTATATAATTGGGAAGGCTGGAAAAAGACCCAGGTCTGACAAGCCTATTTTTAATACTACAACGTCACTGATCCAGAGGAAGGTAACCCCCCCTATGAGGTGGATGCCATATTAACGGCCCATTCACATGACCGTGTGAATGGGGCCGTTCATTTTAATGGGCGGCATTACATCATGGAGATATATAGAACATGTCCTATTCTTGTCCGCAATTGCAGACAAGAATAGGCATTTTGTATGGGGTGCCGGCCATGTGTGTTCCTCAAACACACATGAAAAATGCCCTTTAATTACTTTCACCCCCCTCTGCACCGGCTCTAGTTCAGCTATGTCCTCCTCATACACAGTTGTTTAAAATTGTACCCAAAAGCGGATATTTATAATGTTGTATAAAAATCCTGGTACATATGCCCTGGGTTCTGGCAGCACTACTGGCATTAATCCTGTAAAAAAGCAAGCTGACATAATTATAACATTTTAGTGGGATTGTTCTTTTGGGGTCCAGTGAGAAAATATAAATTCTTTACTGTCTCTGATGGTGGATCAGGGGGTTTAGCAACCAAAATTTTTTTCAAAAAATCCAAAACTTTATTGCCATGTTTGCATCTAGATAACAATATTGCCCTGAAAACACCAGAATCCCAATGATGCAAGATGTTGGAACCTTACCTAATAGATACATACCGATACAGGCACAATTACTCAGCCGTGAAAAAAATGTCCCTTTCTAAAAAGGACATTGTGATTGCAAATTTGTCACAATGTTGTAGAGCCGAAACGTGATTAAACACATACCATAGGTCGTGAGTAATTACTGCAATTAAGGAAGTAAATTTCCCTGCACCCATAACACAGATAGGAAAAAGTAAGTGTAATCACCACTAACCATGAGTCACACCGCGCAGCATGTCAGGGGGGCACGTTACTTATGTTTTTAAGTGTATCTGTGCTTGTGATTAGAAGAGCGTACTTCAGATGCATATCTCCATACACCGTTTGAATTGAATGACTTTCATTATACATGTATGTAGAGCAGTGGCGTAGCTACCGGGGGGCAGGGGGGGCGACGGCTCCGGGCCCAGTGACTCAGGGGGGGCCCCAGCAAGGATGACCTTGCCTTCTATCAGGCGAATACAAGTGAGCGCTTCCATTATGGAAGCGCTCACTTGTATTTAGGGACCCCCATCAGACCTCAGATCAGCCCACCCAGCCACATAGGATTAAAATAAAAAACTTTACTTACCTGTTCTGCGCTGCGGCTGCCCTCCGGTCCGCGCTCTGCATGCAGCGTCAGGTCATAGTGTGCGCGGGCCAGGGAAGAGAGCGGAGCGCGGACCGGAGGGCAGCCGCAGCGCAGAACAGGTAAGTAAAGTTTTTTATTTTAATCCTATGTGGCTGGGTGGGCTGATCTGAGGTCTGATAGGGGCACAGTAGGCTGATATGAGGTCTGATGGGGGCACAGTCTGCTGATATGAGGTCTGATGGGGGCACAGTCTGCTGATCTGAGGTCTGATGGGGGCACAATACGCTGATCTGAGGTCTGATAGGGGCACAGTAGGCTGATATGAGGTCTGATGGGGGCACAGTCTGCTGATATGAGGTCTGATGGGGACACAATATGCTGATCTGAGGTCTGATGGGGGCACAATATGCTGATCTGAGGTCTCATAGGGGCACAGTAGGCTGATATGAGGTCTGATGGGGGCACAGTCTGCTGATATGAGGTCTGATGGGGGCACAGTCTGCTGATCTGAGGTCTGATGGGGGCACAATACGCTGATCTGAGGTCTGATAGGGGCACAGTAGGCTGATATGAGGTCTGATGGGGGCACAGTCTGCTGATATGAGGTCTGATGGGGGCACAATATGCTGATCTGAGGTCTGATAGAGGCACAGTAGGCTGATATGAGGTCTGATGGGGGCACAGTCTGCTGATATGAGGTCTGATGGGGGCACAGTCTGCTGATATGAGGTCTGATGGGGGCACAGTCTGCTGATCTGAGGTCTGATGGGGGCACAATACGCTGATCTGAGGTCTGATAGGGGCACAGTCTGCTGATATGAGGTCTGATGGGGGCACAGTCTGCTGATATGAGGTCTGATGGGGGCACAATACGCTGATCTGAGGTCTGATGGGAGCACATTAAGCTGATCTGAGGTCTGATGGGGGCACAGTAGGCTGATGTGAGGTCTGATGGGGGCACAGTCTGCTGATATGAGGTCTGATGGGGGCACAATATGCTGATCTGAGGTCTGATAGAGGCACAGTAGGCTGATATGAGGTCTGATGGGGGCACAGTCTGCTGATATGAGGTCTGATGGGGGCACAGTCTGCTGATATGAGGTCTGATGGGGGCACAGTCTGCTGATCTGAGGTCTGATGGGGGCACAATACGCTGATCTGAGGTCTGATAGGGGCACAGTAGGCTGATATGAGGTCTGATGGGGGCACAGTCTGCTGATATGAGGTCTGATGGGGGCACAATACGCTGATCTGAGGTCTGATGGGAGCACATTAAGCTGATCTGAGGTCTGATGGGGGCACAATACGCTGATGTGAGGTCTGATGGGGGGCACAATACGCTGATCTGAGGTCTTATGGGGGCACAATACGCTGATCTGAGGTCTGGTGGGGGCACAATACGCTGATCTGAGGTCTGATGGGGGCACAGTAGGCTGATCTGAGGTCTGATGGGGCACAATACGCTGATCTGAGGTCTGATGGGGGCACAGTACGCTGATCTGAGGTCTGATGGGGGCACAGTACGCTGATCTGAGGTCTGATGGGGGCACAGTACGCTGATCTGAGGTCTGATGGGGCACAATACGCTGATCTGAGGTCTGATGGGGGCACATTCTGCTGATCTGAGGTCTGATGGGGGCACAATATGCTGATCTGAGGTCTGATGTGGCACAATACGCTGATCTGAGGTCTGATGGGGGCACATTCTGTTGATCGGAGGTCTGATGGGGGCACAATACGCTGATCTGAGGTCTGATGGGGGCACAGTAGGCTGATGTGAGGACTAATGGGGGCACATTCTGCTGATCTGAGGTCTGATGGGGTACAATACGCTGATCTGAGGTCTGATGGGGCACAATACGCTGATCTGAGGTCTGATGGGGGCACAGTACGCTGATCTGAGGTCTGATGGGGGCACAGTACGCTGATCTGAGGTCTGATGGGGGCACAGTACGCTGATCTGAGGTCTGATGGGGCACAATACGCTGATCTGAGGTCTGATGGGGCACATTCTGCTGATCTGAGGTCTGATGGGGGCACAATATGCTGATCTGAGGTCTGATGTGGGCACAATACGCTGATCTGAGGTCTGATGGGGGCACATTCTGTTGATCGGAGGTCTGATGGGGGCACAATACGCTGATCTGAGGTCTGATGGGGGCACAGTAGGCTGATGTGAGGACTAATGGGGGCACATTCTGCTGATCTGAGGTCTGATGGGGTACAATACGCTGATCTGAGGTCTGATGGGGCACAATACGCTGATGTGAGGTCTGATGGGGGCACAGTAGGCTGATGTGAGGTCTGATGGGGCACAATACGCTGATCTGAGGTCTGATGGGGGCACAGTAGGCTGATGTGAGGTCTGATGGGGGCATATTCTGCTGATCTGAGGTCTGATGGGGCACAATACGCTGATCTGAGGTCTGGTGGGGCACAATACACTGATCTGAGGTCTGATGGGGGGCACATTCTGATGATCTGAGGTCTGATGGGGGCAGGGGACTGTTAGTTTAGTGATGTAAAAACTGTGGACAGGTTTCCTTTAACATAGGAGTCCTCTTGTTTTTTACTCCTATTACTCCTATATTTCACTGCATTATGTGGTAGAGTATTTAGAGTAGGGTATGTAGAAAGTCTATTGTACTGTACTTAGCAGCATAGATGATCTAGCAGTTTATATAGTAATCTTTCTAATACAGTATTATAACCACAACTAGTAGTATGTGCCTGTGAAGTTGGAAACGTGCGTTTGGGAAGCCAAGTGGGGGGCCCACTCAAGTATGTTTCGCCCCCCCTGTGCTGAACCTCTAGCTACGCCTCTGATGTAGAGGTTTATAGAGGGGTCACCCCTAAACAAGGCACACAATCCTTTCGGAGTTTTAACATTCTATGCTAAATAATAATTTTTGACTTGACCATTTAAAGCTCAGGTGTTTCAGTCACACACATTGCAAGTATGCACATAAAATCAAGCACACAACCATGCGATCTCCATAGACAAATATTGACAGTAGTTGCTTCGTGTTGAACTCGGCTTATTAAGGGTAAATGCACGTGATCAAAATTGTGTGAGGATTTTCAGCGCGGAAAATCCACACCATAGGTGATGTACATGTATTCTATGAGGATTTGAAATTCTCATATACACGAGTCAGCCAGTCAGCCAGACCAATTGGTGCGTATTGACCGCACAGATTTCCCTGTGAATTTTAGTGCAGATTGTCCACACATAAATCCTGAACATGTGCATTTACCCTAAAAGTGGCACTGTTATAGGATTCTCACAAAGCAAAACCACCAAGTACTGAAACAGGTGATGCCTAAATATCACTGATTCTCTAGAAGTGACGTTAGTATAAAAATGGTGTAATGGGCTTCCATAGTCAAGCAGCTGCATAAAAACTTATGGCTCCATGCACATTGCCTACTACAAACACATTTTAGATAATTGTATGCTTCCAGCTTTGTATTTGGGGGGTACTATTTCTCCTTATGGAGGGCACCTTAGTTGAAGTGAGGAGACTTATAGGCCATACATGCTCCTCTGGAATTCTGGGAAGAAAGGGATGCAAATGAGCTCTTAACAAGCTCTGCCTCTAATGCCATCAGATGTAAATCGAACATTGACTTACAGGATAGCTGCCTTACATCTGGTGTATTAGAGGCAGAGCTTGTTAAGAGCTCAGCTCATCCCTTTCTTTTCAACTTTGTAGTAACAGTTTGGGGAAGGACCTTCCATCATGACATTAAACCCGTGCACAAAGCAATATCACAGAACTAATGATTACCTCGTATTAAAATATAACCTTTAATAAATATCCTCTAAAATATTTCATAAATCACCACTTAATTAGCACTTTGGTTACTCCATAGATCAAGCCACTTCTCACTCCATATATGTATATATCAAGATAAGAATCAGAGTAGCCAAGAACAATGTCTGGCCTCTCTTTTCTCACGATTGAGTTGATTCACCACTTAAAGAAGCATTGGTGGGTATGGCATTAAGGGCCCAGGATGGAGAAGTGGGGTCCACAGTGAAGTTAGGTCACATATCCCTAGTTGTCCCTTCACTACCTCTGCATACAAGCGGAGCACCCATCCCGAAAGGGGCGAATCCACTTCTCAGTGGCTAAGCCCTCAATGTCCCTCTCCTGTAATCCCTACTGATTGTGCTCAACTTCCAACTTGGATCTCAATATAGATAATCGTTGTGAGGCATTTCTCCAGTGCCTAGGATATGCTGGTTTCTCAAGGGACTTCAGATTTTGCTAGGCTATGTAGACAATGCTAAGCCGAGATCCACTGGCCACCTCAGATGAAAATGGTGTGCAGAATCTTCTTTCAGTGGATACCCTTAAATACCCCTAGTCCCTCCTCCCCCTCTATGATACCAGCATTGGGATAGGTGTGCTCCAACCCTGTATTCCAAATTCAGGTGGCATTTTCATCTGAGGTGGCCAGTGGATCTCGGCTTAGCATTGTCTACATAGCCTAGCAACATCTGAAGTCCCTTCAGAAATCAGCACATCCTAGGCACTGGAGAAATGCGTTGGGATGATTATCTATATTGAGATCCAAATTGGTAGGGTTAGAGGAGAGGGACATTGAGGGCTTAGCCACCGAGAAGTGAGTTCGCCCCTTTCGGGACGGGTGCTCCGCTTGTAGGCAGAGGTAGTGAAGGGACAAATAGGGATATGTGACCTAACTTCACTGTGGACCCCACTTCTCTCTCCTGGGCCCTTGATATCATACCCACCAATGCTCCTTTTAAGTTGTGAATCAACTCAATCGTGAGAAAAGAGAGGTCAGACATTGTTCTTGGCTACACAGATTCTTATCTTGATATATACATATATGGAGTGAGAAGTGGCTTGATCTATGGAGTAACCAAAGTGCTAATTATGTGGTAATTTATGAAATATTTTAGAGGATACTTATTAAAGGTTATATTTTAATACGAGGTAATCATTAGTTCTGTGATATTGCTTTGTGCACGGGTTTAAAGTCATTATGGAACATGAAAGGGCCTTACCCAAACTGTTACTACAAAGTTGGAAAGAAAGGGATGAGCTGAGCTCTTAACAAGCTCTGCCTCTAATACACCAGATGTAAGGCAGCTATCCTGTAAGTCAATGTTTGATTTACATCTGATGGAGAGGCAGAGCTTGTTAAGAGCTCATTTCCATCCCTTTCTTCCCAGAATTCTAGAGGAGCATGTATGACCTATAAGTCTCCTCTCTCCTCAATCCCTCCATAAGGAGAGATACTGCCCACCCAAATACAAAGTTGGAAGCATCCAATTATCTAAAATGTGTTTGTAGTAGGCATTGTGCATGGAGCCATAAGCTTTTATGCAGCTGCTTGACCATGGAAGCCCATGTCACCATTCTAGTACTAACGTCACTTCTAGAGAATCAGTGATGTTCACCTGTTTCAGTACTTGGTGGTTTTGCTTCGTGAGAATCCTATAACAGTGCCACTTTTAGGGTAAATGCACACGTTCAGGATTTATGTGTGGACAACCTGCACTAAAATTCACAGGGAAATCCATGCAGTCAATACATACCAATTGGTGTGATTAAGATTAAAAGTGGTAAAGATTTTAATAGATATGTGTAATTTTATAACCAATGTTATGCCAATTCTTAGTTGAAAAAGCTGCCCCAATGCACAGTTCAGCCATCAAAAATGGCTCTGTGTCTACAGAGTCAGCAGTACAAGTGGCTTAAAGGGGTTGTGTCACTTCAGCAAATGACATTTATTATGTAGAAAAAAGTTAATACAAGGCACTTATTAATGTATTGTGATTGTCCATATTGCTTCCTTTGCTGGCTGGATTCATTTTTCCACACATTATGCACTGCTTGCTTCCATGGTTACGTTCACCCTGCAATCCATCGTGAGTGCACTCTACAGGAAAAAGCAACAGCCTATGGGAGCTCCCGCAGTGTCGGCCTCCAGAGAGGCTGGCGTTTTTTCCTATAGTGTGCAAGCACGACCACCACTGATAGATTGCGTGGTGGTCATAACCCCTGGATATGAGAAGTATAAAATGTGATGTAACATGAATACAGCCAGCAAAGGAAGCAATATGGGAAATCACAATACATTAGTAAGTGCCTTGTATTAACTTCCTCTACATGATAAATGCCAGTTGGTGGAGTGAGACAAACCCTTTAAGGATGAGCTTTGCTTTATACGTATACAGGTCAATTTATATTTAGGTACTGACATGCCCAAAGTAGAGTCACAGACTGCGTCTCTGTGGCAGTAGAGTACTGAGCTGTTGGTACTCCATGTACTGCAATATGGTGTTTCTTTAAGACACTGTATTATGAAGATATTCTCTCCTAGAAGTATGGAGGCAAATGACACCCTTTAAATTTGCCATAACTTAAGACTAAAAATGAACACACAACAACTTCTTCTTTGGAATAAAATGGCCGCAATGCTTTATTAAGGGTAAATTCATAATAACTAAATTAATAAACAAATAATTAAAATCATCAAGCATCATAAATTAAAGAACCATCAGTTAATTACCGAACTCACTGAGTGATTAAGCCCCGCTAATAAAGCAAAGCGACAGGTAGGTAGGAAGAAAATAAATGGGGAGGGAGGGCGACGTTTCAGTCTTCTTCAACTGGCCCAGAAGCCCCGCCTGACCCCACAATTTAAAGGCAAATGTTTTCCCGCCATATGCAGGACAACAAATCAGGAACAGGAATTCTCCCCCAGCAACAGCGTCCTCCAATCAGAAACGGAGCTACAATTGCTTCAGAAGAGCTTGGGTAAACCAGCTGGAACCAGTCCATAACTTATTCTTTAAGGTAAATCCGAAATAAAGAGCAGGAAAGGAGGGAGACAACAGAGAAAAGGAAGGGGGGGCAGGAGAGGACCCAACCTAACTAAACTAATGGTGCCATTGCCCAAGCGAAACGGTCTGGGGGCCCTAAACATTCTGTAACATATAACTGTATATTCATCTGACCTGCTTCTGAGAACATCAAGAAATCCTTTCTACTTACTGTAAGATATGTCTGACTATGTCTGCATATTGTTGTCATATATTGGCAACCGTACAATCCTTAATAGTTTGCTACATGGTAAATTATTATGGTACTTCAAAAAAATGAGTTGAATTGTGACAAAAGGCAATAAAACGGGAACATTCAGGTCTTAGAATCACATTCAAAAACAACAGAACTTTTTTGGATTAGAATAAGAAGCTTTTGCATCTTTAGCATCTGATCAAGAATATAGTCAGTTTCCCATGGGGGTCTACAGTACATGGTGGGGTGTCCTCCTGTCTTGGGATATGTCTATACCCCTGTTGTAAGCTTTCTGGGATTTCTTTGCTTTCCAGATCTGGTTTCCTCTATGTCCTGTGGCTGCCAGCCACTCCCGAGCTGTTAGCTGAGCTGCTATATAAAAAGACCCCCTCACAGCTCCAGAGGAGAAACTCTGCTCTGCAGGACAACTGGAAACACAAGAAGATCTGGTAAGACCATACACTTGACTACAATAACTAGCTTTTACATACGTAAAAAAAGAACAGGGAAATAAGTATAACATATGAAACAGGTTAAAATTTTAATAGCATAAAAATAGATGACAATAGATAGAAGATGATAGATAGATAGATAGATAGATAGATAGATAGATAGATAGATAGATAGACAGACAGATAGATATGTGATAGATAGATGGATATAGACGGACAGATAGATAGATAGATAGATAGATAGATAGATAGATAGATAGATAGATAGATAGACAGATATATGTGATAGATAGACGGATATAGACGGACAGATATATATGTAATAGATAGATAGATAGATAGATAGATAGATAGAAGAGAGACAGATATTAATTTATATTTTTATTTTTTCTATGATTTTTTAACTTTATTAAACTTTTCGTTTTATGTGACATTTTACTAACATTCAGTTGTCTTGAAGGTGAAACCCTTTTTGAGATCTCACTTTTTGCTGTGTGTGCATTAGGTATTATATCATATATCATATCGGTTGTGGAGTTACATTTCTATGAATTATTTATGTATCATTTATACAAGTTATTTGACAGCACCGAGCAATTTATTTGCCAGTATCTACTTTGTATCTTCTTGTACCATTGTGACTGGGCATTGTTTCTGACCCTAATGTATTATTAAACCACTGACTAAGGGCTCAGGCACACAAATGTATTTTCTTTCCGTGTCGGTTCTGTGGTTTTTTTTTTTTTTTGTTTTTTTGCAGCACCATTCATTTCAATGAGGCTGCAAAAAACGGAAGTTACTCCATGTGTATTCCGTTTCTGCATGTCCATTCCACAAAAAAATAGAACATGTCCTATTATTGTCCACATAACGGATAATGATGATAGGACTGTTCTATTAGGGGGCCAGCTGTTCCATTTCGCAAAATATGGATTGCACACGGACATGATTTGTATTTTTGGTGGATCCGTATTTTGGAGACGGCAAGATACATACGGTTGTGTGCATGAACCCTAAACAAGATAAATAGGCAGAGAATTTTCTTATGCCGTATGTAAAAATCCTTAGCATTTTGTAAGTCCACAGACAGCACAGTGACTGTCATAAATATATGTAGCGTCCACATTGTGTGGTAAGTGAACACTTCTGCAATCTACACTTGAATTTTCACATACAAAGTTAGCGTAGCTTTACTGCCATATCATATGAACTGCATTTCTACTTAACTTTAGAACTCCTTTCATGTTTATTTGTGTCTGCTGAGAGAAGAAGCTTACGACTGTGCCTCAGACTTGTATGCAGAGTTAACGATACTTACGCTGTGGCATGGAGCCTCATCATTTTGGTAATGTTCTGGATAGGCGCAGTGTGCTCTGCCAAACCTGATTTAGCCTTAGGGCAGCAGAGAAATACCTTGATTATGTTTTTTCCTATTTTTTTTAACCCCTTAAGAACCGGGACAGTTCCAGACACATTTTTGCATAGTCATTTTTTACCCTCTTAGCCATAACTTTTTCAATTTTCCGTTGACATACTGTGTAAGGGCTTGTTTTTTTGTGGGGCAAGTTGTACTTTCTAATGGCACCAATTTATACGGCAGGCAAAGTAGTGGGAATTGTAGAGAAAAAATCCAAAAGGGGGAGAATTTGGAACAAAAAAGCAATTCTGACATACTGTAGTTTAATGGGTTTCATTTTTACAGCATTCCCTGTGCAGTGAAATTGACCTGTTACCTTTATTCTGCAGGTCAGTGTAATTACAGTGATGCCACATTTATATGTGCTTTCTTGTTTTAATTATTTTTTTTTTATAAAAAACTTTGAAAAATGTTTTTCTTTGCATTGCCATATTCTGACCCCCAGAACTTTTTCATACAGAGCTGTGTGAGGGCTTATTTTTGCGGGGTCATCTGTAGTTTTTACTGATACCATTTTGGAGTGAGTGCAACTTTTTGATCACTTTTTATTCATTTTTTGGGGAAATAAAAGTGCCAAAAAAAAAAAACGAATCCACCTTTTTTATTTCCTTTTTCCATTACAGCATTCACCACACAGGATAAATACTTTTATTTTTTTAAATATTTCGGACATGCAAAGTTCTGTGGTGGGTAGATCGATCACTGAGGTCACTTCCAGAAGATGTTTGCTTCTGAAAAAGGCTTCATGCACCAGACCATAAATCTTCATCCGTGTGCTATCCGCATACTTTGTGGACAGCACTCTGACTCATTCATTGTTATGCTGCCGTGTGCACTTCCATATTTTTTGCTGATCTGTGTGGCTGTTCCACAAAATATAGATCGTGTCCTATTCTTGTCCACTTTGTGCTTTCTATTGATATGAGTGAAAAAAACACTGCAGAATGCATATGGTATAAGTATCAGTATTTTGCAGATCCATTGTTGTAGACTGAATGAAGCCTGAACATTATGAAGGAGGGGAGCATGTAAAACATAGTATTATTAGTTTTATTAAAATCATAATTTTGGCATAAGTATTAATTTAGGGTGAGATAGCTGAGACTAATACAAACCGTATGCAGGGTGCTGGCTGCGTTATTATATATAAAATTATTCAAAGAAGGAACAGCACCTCCTACAGGTGAGAGTCAGGTGCAAGCTACTCTGGCTAATTAAATGCTATACAGAAAATGGTAGCTGCACTCGATAGGCACTATGGGGGGGAATTTATCATTAGGAGAATATTTGAAGTCAGTTTTGCTTGCATCTATGTTGGAGTACTTTGTGCCACATTTATCAAACGTCACAGGTTGTTTGATAAATGTGACTTGTCCTTAAACCTAACACTTCTGTCTAGAGAAGCTACTCCACTTTTCCTACTCCACCCTCCTCCTGGAGTGAGATTGCGACTATTTTGCGACTTTTTAAAAAAGTCGCAATGATAAATCTGGAGTGAAACTCATTAACATAGCTAACCACACCCACTTCTCCACCCATATTACAAAACTGGAGTGAGTGGTGTACACATGCAAAAAGTCGCAAAATTTTGCGCAACAAAGTCGCAAAAGCCCTATTTTGCGACTTTTTGATGCCAGAATTCTGGAGTGATGGTATAATAAATCAGGGCCTATGACTTTATCTACTAGTCTACATAGCAGTAATGCTTTTTTACCTTTTCACATATTCACCTTATTTGTCATAGTGCCTATCGAGTGCTGCTACCATTTTCTGTATAGTATATATATATATATCTACACTGTGCAGCATGTCCAGGACATTATTATGGAATATTAGAAAATGGTTCACGGAAGGAGTATAAGAGGAGAGAACTACAACTCCCAGTATGTTCAGGCCATTATGCCATTATTATGGGATATCAGAGGGCATTTCAGAGAGGTGGTATAAGAGGAGAGGACTAAAACTCCCAATGTTTTTCATGATCACCACCATTTCTCCGCTCCACTACTAGTTGCCCCCTTCACATGATGATGATGTCATCACAGGTCCTTCAGCTCTTGCAGTGTAGCAGATACAGAACAGGTCTTGGTCAGTAGTCAGTAGCGCTGCCCCGCCTCCGCCCCCCGACCCAGGCACTTGCCCTCTGGTGCTTCATTGTAAATATGGCCGTTCCTGGACTCCAGAATTCTGGCCTCAAAAAGTCACAAAATAAAGTTTTGCATATTTTGAGCTTATTTGAGCAAACATTTTGTGGGAAAGTGGTTATGGTTAGCCTGTTGAGCTCATTCAAGGCAGATTTATCTGAGGCTTTTTGAAAAGTTGCAAAAATCATTATAATCTCACTGCAGTGAATGGGCGGCATAGAAAACAGAGTACCATCTCAAGACAAAAATGTTACACTTAAAGATGCACTAAATTTATCAAGCTGTATGACATTGGAGCAAATTACAGCAATGCAAAACTGTGATAAATCTCCCTAGTGTATGAAACATCCGTTGCTTGCTGCATGCTGTAGAATGACTATGGAAAGTCTTTGAGAATCATAATACAAAAGGGTCTTCTTCACCCTCCTGTGCAGGGTGAGATTGGTCCACCAGAGAATTAGAGAATGATACATTGGGCCCAGTCTTTAACAGAATAATTGGCCCCAGTGGTCCAGTGAAAGAATCGGATCAGTTGCCACTAGGGTCTCCTTCTTAAATTGACTACAAACGTAAAAATTAGATCTGCCAAAATCAGTACCGCCACCCACCATCTATGTAAAGCATCCTACCAACTTTCCCACAATGGTAAGTTGGATTTCAACTGCCTGGTCCTTTTGCTTTTGGGAAAAAAAGCCGCTGCCAGGACCTTCCTCCCCATTCACTGCACTCACAGCCGAGCATTGATGGATCAGGAGATATAGCTGCCGGCCAAATGAGCGTTCTATCCACGTTCTCTCTTGTATATTGCCAGCTTCTCATGTTTTGTATATGTACGGAGGGTGGGTCCCCAGAATCCTATCTTCTATAGTCCTATCTTATCTACAGTGTTTGTGTTGGCGATGATATAAGTATAGCTACTGTATCAAAACCTATGTGCTAATTCTATATGTGTGCTGCCTAAATTACTTTATAAATACCATCACTTGCAAATGCTACTTTCAACTGAAGGTAACTTTGTAGCATCTTGGAAACATTACATTAGCTTGTGTGTGTGTATGTGTGTGTATATGTAAAAATGTCTGAAGAACAGATCATCAGGAGGATATTGTATAACTCATTTGGCTTTTGTTGCTTTATTTGAGTTATTCTGTAGGAAAAACGACTATCAGAGCAGAGCCGTAAGGAATTGTGAATTGTTCTGAGCTGCAATACAACGCACAGGTAAAGTTGGCGCTATGTCTTCATTCTGGAGGAGGTCCCAGAAGTCTAATCCACACCAATTCTGATGGCGTATCCTAGAGTTAGGGCTCATGCACATGGCCGTTGCTTCAGAGTGCTTCAGTGGGTTTTTGTCCGTGCCTCCACACCGCAAAAAAGTAGGGCATGCACTACTTTTTTGCGGTGTGGACAGTCGGATGCGGATCCGCATGCTGCGGCCCCATGGTCAGTGCCTGTGCAAATTGCGATCCACAGCAAGGCCGGCACACATTCGTGTGCAGGAGGCCTTTAATCTGTCAGTTATTATTGGTATGAAACCGGTTTAATTTTCCTTTAACATGAGAACAATGGATGGATGCAAGTATGTAAATACAATGGGGCAAATATACTAATCAAAATATGCCAGAATTGTGGTGTAATTTGTGCCAAAAAACTGCCACATTTGGCCACAAGGGGTTGGCCACTTTCTGGTTATTGTTTGTAAGATGTCTGTATGGCACTTACAATATAGTCTTTGTTGAAATTCTGCATCATTTTCTATATTTCATAAGGTATTCATCCTTGTTTGCCAAGTCTTTTGTGTTGTCATATACAGTATGAAGCAAAATGGGTTAAACAGAAAAAAAACAAAAAACTTTACTGACCTTTTTGATCCCACATGTTGCTGTTTCAACATTTATCAGTTCCACTTCCAGGTCCCAGCTGTCCTCTCGGACAACCCCTTATGATTGATCTCACACGAGTGTATGCAGTCCAAGACACACACTCCGCATGACAGCTGCATTACCCGGAATGAAAACTGCTCATTTGGCACAAACTCACAGTATCATAATGATTTATGATGCTGTGACTACCTGCCTGATAACCATGGGAATGATCCCTGTTCCTCCTCCTCTTCCTCCTATGGCACATCCTCATCCGTCATCTCCCAATTCCTTTTTTCAAGGAGACATAGAAGTGGGATAGTAACTCTGAGGACGGCGTTGGCCATGTTGGTGTCGCCATATAGTTTAAGGTACATTGAAACACACAGCATCATAAGTAATTATGATGCTGTGAGTTCGCTCAGAGGATCATTTCAGGAAACAAAGTCGTCAGACAGAGCATTTCCTGGACGATTCTAAAAAAAAATCATCTAAAGCATCATTTTGGTTTTTTTGAGACCTACAGTATGCATTGTGAATGTTAGTATTTCTTCAAATGGCATGCACGTAAAGGTGAAGATCATTTCCGTCTTTACACTGTGCAATTATCATTATGATCATTTGCAGACTTCTCTTTTTGCACGCACTCCAGATTTTGCAAAACTGCACCATGTGAACAACGATGATGTCGGTGAGGAGGCAGCTGGCAGGACACCACACACCATAGTGCATGACATCATGATGCCTCATCCAAACACATTTCATGACAATGGTGCAATGTAGTGAATGAATGCCAGGTTTCCCTGCGAACAAGGATCCTTTATGTAAACTCTCGCAGCCAGCTAGAGGTTCTGCGTCCGTGAACCAACAATCATATGTTATGCATTACACAACATTAATGCAGAACATAATCGTTATGATGTAAAATCAAAATACTCTGAACACCATATGTACAATACATGTTCCAGGGTGGAATAGAACATAGAACATAATACAGCCATGGGATACAACATGCATTTGGTATTACATCTATTGGTTTAGCTGGACAGGAAATGCTAAATGGCATTAGTGTGCCAATGTCAGGATGGTTAGGAAAATAAAAAAAACTATACAGAACCCCTCAGGAGTAAAGCTAAGTTCACACTTCAGTTACTTGGTCAGTTATTTCCATTAGTTATTGTAAGCCAAAACCAGTAGTGAAGCCTACTCAGGGATAAGGTATAATGGAAAGATCTGCACCTGTTCTGTGTTTTTGACCCGCACCTGGTTTTGGCTGACAATAACTGATGGAAATAACTGAAGTGTGAACTTGGCCTAAAAGGCCCCCAATAGATGCTAGGTGCACTTGTAGCTCCTCATTAACATCAAATGCAGAAAAAGTAGAGGCAGCACCCGTATTACAATGGGTGGTCTTTTAATCCATATTATGGTACATGCATGATGAAGGTTTAAAGGGGTATTCCCATGGCATACAAAGGGGGCATATCGCTAGGATAGGTCCCCATAGTCTGATAGGTGCAGGGAGAGCTGTGGCTGGAGGACCCTGGGTTTCCCGGGGTCCGTCCACCACCAAGTGCTGCTCCCCGCTGCTCCTATACAAGTGAATAGGAGCGCACCATGCCCTGCTCCCATTCATTTCTACAGGGCACACGGAAATATCCGAGCCAGTGCTGCGCATGCACTGTGCGCCCTCCATTGATTTCCCCACTCCGTTCTCGTTGTAAGTGCGGGTCCCACCAATGGGGGCATATCCTATGGGATATGCTCCCATTGTATGTGATGGCAAAACCCCTTTAATATAACTGAAACATTGCTGCCTTTACTTATTTCTTTGTTTGATCTCAATGTCAAGGTGGCCTTTGAGTCATGAACAGAAAGCCGCCATATTCTTGCTATTGAACGTAGCAGTAGATTTGCATTCTCTGCACTTGTTTTCCTCAAGGAGAGATATTTGGGAAGGACTCGGGAACACTGATAACATAGCATATGATGTCACGGTTATTGCCTGCTGTGACGTGTATGTTCACTTGCCATTATTGCTATCGACATGAAATATGCAGTATTTTTCCCAAATTGGAGTCATTCCATGTCATTTTCATCATTCATGTACATACAGTGAGAGACCTGTTTGGGGCTGAGCTGTGATACCAGTAAAAATAGCCATTTAGAATATATCCAGGATCAATTCATTTTTCTTATAAAATTAGACAAAAGCCTTTAAAATTAAAGGGGTGTTCTGGACCCAACTTAATCATGCATATGTTGCCTACAGAAGAAAGTTTCTAGTATACTCACTGTCTCAAAGTTACTGCTCAGAATCCAAGTCACGTATCACTCCATAGCCCAGGTTGCTGGTCTGAGCTATGGACACGGCGTCACTTCCGCAGCCCAGGACGGGGGATTTGCTTTGGACGGGACCAGAACTATTTGTCTCCCTGGTGCATGCACTAACTCCTGAATACAACTCCTTTGCACATGCACCAGGGAGACAAATAGGGACAAAGCAGCCCCCCTCCAGGACAGAAGGGTTTCTACCTAAACCCTTTTCAATGACCTTTGGGCCATTTTTCCACTGCTTCATTTGCTAAAAGTTATTCCTTTAGAGGGTAGAGTCCTGACCAAGTTTTTACCTCCAGTAGAAGAGGGGATAATCCCAACTAAGATTGGGCCCCCTCTTGCCCTGGGCCCCATAGCAGTCGCATGGTTTGCTTCTATGGTAGTTACGCCCCTGACCCCTCCTATACTTCTACTACTCCTATGACAGCAGAATTACAGCTAGTAAAATCACCACCTCACCTAGTGATCTCTCCATCTATGCAAATTCTGTAATATTTCATCATTTCATAAAACTACCAAGATGATATTTCTTAGAATTTTTTATTTTATCATTCACACCATCTCCCCATCTAGGCAGCCCTGGTCCAGTAAGCCCTTTTGTTACACCTCTGGTCATGGTGCACCCCTTCTCTAGTAACTGAAAGACAGTAGAAGAGGAGCCATCACCTCTCCTGACACGTCTGTTATTGAAAAATACTTGTATTCCACATGAAATAACAATTTTGGAGCATGCTTAATTATATCTCTGTGTTGTGCCATTTCTCTGTTATTCCTCCTAAAAATGTATGAATAAATTGTCAACTGGGTGTTACTATTTAAGGAGTGCCCATACACACTGTCCATTCAGGGCTGAATAGTATCAGACTGTGGAAGGATACGCCAATTTGATAAGAAGAATGGTAGCACCCAGGGGTGGATTGGGCGGATTGAAGTGGCCTTGGAAAAAAAAAACTAAAAGTGGCCCTATGTTGTAGGAGGGTCTACAATTGACAGCAGGCAGAGCAACATAAGTAGGAGGGGTCAGCAATACCATACCGCAAAATACCATATACCACAGTGCGGCACAATATGCTGCCCCAGAAGCTGTCCGTCTGGGTTGGCCATCAATAGCGGCCATTTTCTTTCCTTCTCCTCCTCCTCCAGATGTCTCTGATTAAAGGGGTATTCCGGTTACCATAAATATAACTTATGTTTTAGACTAATTAATCATCAATCATTACCTAATATAATGTAAATTTCATATATTTACTGTTCAGTAGTTATGAAAGTAGTTTTCTTCCTCTGCTACCCACCGTGTTTCCTCATAAGTTACCATGGCATCGACCTGTAGTTCTGAACCTTTGTCAGGTCGAGCATGCTCAGTGTGTAGAGTAGAAGGGGCATGACTGGACTGGAATATCAAGCAGCCAATCAGTAAACATTAACACTCATGAACAAGCACAAACTCACATCAGAATAAGCTAGGGATTGTAGTTCTGCGAGGGAAGATCAGGCGCCATGATAGTCTCAGTGTGTTGCAGGCTCACACAGGAGCTGGACAAATGGATTACAAGGTAAAATAAAGCTCTGGTTATATGTATAGGTATGGGCTCTGGTTGGGTCACAGCTTACACCCTTAATGCAGTTTTTCAAAAATTAAGTTACTTTACTGGAATACCCCTTTAAGATATGGAAAATCTGCAGTGTATCCACCACATGTGAACACACCCTTACGCATTAGGGTACGTCCACACATTCAGGTTTCTTGATGCAGCTTTGAAAGCCAAAACCAGGAGTGAATTCAGAAAAGAGAAGAAGTCAAGTGTCCTTTCTACTTTATGCTTTCTCTCTTTTTATGATCCACTCCTGATTTTGGTTTCCAAAACTGCATCCAGAAGCCTGACCATGTGGTCCTACCCTTATAGCAGTGATGCTGTGTCACTCATCCAGTAGATGTGGCTGGTCTTTTAATAACACGGAAAACTCATATTAATGTTAGAGGGTGATTGTCAGTGCCATCGTCAGCCAGTTAACAAGAGGAAATGTGACACGTCCTCATTAGACATTGGCAGACATTTCTGGAGGATGTTGTTTTATGGTAAAATAGTGCCAAGGATACTAATGGCACGTGGGGCGGCCTGGCGTGGGTGGTAGATATGTACCTATACAGATGTGATTAGACATATTTTTACTGGAAGACACGCAGGGAACTGATTCTGGGCTTCTACCTCAAGAATACAGGAGCAGATGGCAGCAGGGCTAGAAGTAAGTAATGAAAAACCCAGACGTTCCTCCAAAATCACTTCTCTATCAGATGAATGTATCCAGAGCTATAGGCTTACAGTCCAGTGAAACATATAGCAGAGGACTGTTCCAGCATCTCCCTTCAGATGTATAAAGCAGCCTGTGTTCTCGTGACATCTTCACACAATAGCGCTGCATGATGTCACACACCTCCGTGCGGTCAACTGGTTAGGTCGTATGATTAGACGGTTGGTTAACAAGTAGCACTTTTGCCTTTTATGTCTGCCTTTTCAGATTCTTGTTTTAAGGCAAAAAAAAGTGGAAATTTGGCTGACAGACCAAATAAAAGTCTTACTTCTCCTTTGATTCACAATTAATGGGGTTTAGGCACCCATAAATAGATAACTGTGGCACAAAAAAACACCAGAAATTAGCAAAAAATTCAAATGTCATGGACCCAAAAATGCACCACAAAAAAATCTAACCCTTTGTACTGTGCTTCAGAATTACCATAGACTTACAGCTGGAAGTCTAGTTTTTGCCTAAAAATCTCTGCAAAAACAGTAAAAAAAATTCCCAAAAATCTGTAAAAACACTGCAAATAACTTATGTATAAAACCTGCTTTGATAAAAAAAAAAAGTTCATAGTAGAGCAGCACTACGTTACCCAGTTAGTTGTATCCTTTTAGTAGAAAAAGATTCCTCAGAGGGACACGTAGGTGCAAGCAGTGTCCAACCCCGGCTTGTGGTCCCAGAAGTACATCCAAAAAGAAATCCGTAGCACTCCTTCCGTTCAAAACAATGTGATGTATTTATTAACCAAACTTCTTCTTCTAAGTCTTCTTCAAGCCTTTTGCGTTTAACGGAAGCAGTGCTGCGGTTTTCTTTTTGGATGAAACCAGCTTTGGGAATATATCACTCGTTGTAGCAACACGTGTCCCCCTTCCGTACTCCCTGCGTCTTTGGCGCCTGATTTTTGGTGCAGACTACATGCCAAAATTCCACCAGCGGCTACATGGTGTCCGCGTCCCATATGGTGTCCATGTCCCATTTTTTCAGTGTGAGTCCATGCTGCTGTTCAACAATTTAAAGCTGCAACGGTGCCCTTCTAGGAGCAGTTTCCACACAGATACTGCAGGAAGTTTCACCGAGTGTCTGTTTAAAGAAGAACTCCCGCAAAAATTTTTATTCTCTGACCTGTTAGAAAGGTGCATGATATCATCTGTAGTGAATGCAATCTTCTCATCAGAGACTGTATGTATGAGTTATCCCCTCTCTTCTTATTGTAGCTGTGTCATGTGACCAACTCCCTACCCTCCAACTGACCCAGGACAGGAAGCCAGTAACTGCTCTATTCATTCCTATGAGACTGAAAGTGAGACTCCCATACGAATGCATAGAGAATTAGACTTCCTGTCCACACATAAGTCTCTGTGTGAGTTGGTGAGTCTGATTCCTGGTCACATGACACAGATGAGAAACATCAGGGAGATAAAATTCAAAAATACAGACACTGGTAAGAAAATGACATTCACTACAGATTATATCGTGTACATTTCTAGCAGGACATGGAATAAAAATGTTTGCGGGAGATTTTCTTTAAGGTTTATATTAGATTATCAATTAACCCTGTGGCTTGAGAATGCAGCGTCTTTAACTTTCAATAATATAGGTTATGGCGTATCAGCGCCAATATATGCTTTTTTGCATTCTCTCCATTTCTACTAATGTTCTAAAACTTCACTTTTATTTATTATTGTATATATATAAAATCTCGAGTTCTAATTAACTTATAGTGCCTACAGAAATGAAAAAATGTGAACCATTAAAAATATCAGGGTTGAGATCCTGCTCTCTATTAAATCTCTAATATATAAGGGTATCGGGTCTATAGGCTGTGCGCTATATGTTGATATAGGTTCCTATATCTGTAAGTGCCGCCCACCAAGTCCTCGGTGGCGGCCTAATATCGGGACTATTCTTGTCCTTTTTCTAATGTTGTTTTGCAGCGGAGTGCCTCTCCATGCTGCACTATGAACAGCCAAGACAGTCTCTATCCTATCTCTCCCTTCTGCCTCTTAAACTGGCAGAGTCTCTCACCCTGAGCTAAAAACAATCACACTATGCCCCCCTGGGGGATATTAGGCAGCCACCGAGGACTTGGTGGGCGGCACTTACAGATATAGGAACCTATATCTGTCACGACAGGGGAACAAGGGATAGTGTGCCCTGTCTAAACCCCACCACTTTTCCTGCCTACTTACAGTAGATGCCCTAGGCGGCAAAACCGTAACTTGGCGGCAGTCCCTATACTGAATAAGTGCACAGGACAGGGAAGGGGAACACAGAGAAAGACGAACACATACAGAACAAACACAATAATCGTGTGCCAAGAAAAATACTGTGCCAAGTATGTAAATATAGAAAAACATACACATATACATAAACATACATGCTGAGCGCTGGCTGGGCAGGCCAGCGCTCAGAAACCCCGCCTGCACAACAGTAGGGGCGGGGAGGACGCCGGACGCGCAATGACAGGGCACGCCGGGTCCTCCCTGCAGGCGTAGTCATGGAGATGAGGACGCTAATCGTGTCCTCGCTCCGTCACAGCAGGGGAAGTCTGGCGGCGTCGCACAGGGGAAGCGCGCCGCCGGCTCCCCATGACAATATCAACGTATAGCGCACAGCCTATAGACCCGATACCCTTATATATTAGAGATTTAATAGAGAGCAGGATCTCAACCCTGATATTTTTAATGGTTCACATTTTTTCATTTCTGTAGGCACTATAAGTTAATTAGAACTCGAGATTTTATATATATACAATAATAAATAAAAGTGAAGTTTTAGAACATTAGTAGAAATGGAGAGAATGCAAAAAAGTGTATATTGGCGTTGATACGCCATAGCCTATATTATCTTCTTTAAGGTTTAACTCCAATCGGTGGGGCTAAACTGCGAGCAGGTCAGCGGCATTTAAAGTGAAATACTTTGGTAGAAACCGTTGCGTTTTCTGTTGTGGAATACATTGCAGATTTTGCCTACGCTGAACATACCCTAAGTGCTCATGCACACAAATGTATTTTCTTTCCATGTCCGTTCCATTTCTTTTCTTGGACTGTATGTGGAACATTCATTTAAATGGGTCCGCAAAAAAAACTCAGTGTGCCTTCCGTTTCCATATGTCCGTATATCCGTTCCGCAAAAAATTCTCTACAACTTCTGAGCCTCTGCACTTAGATTGTCAGGACCAGGCAGGCTTGATCACATTTAAACTGCCCAGGCCATTCAAAGTACAGAGGGGCAGCAGATACAGAGAGAGCAGAGCCTCTAGGTGTAACGGCAACGCCCTCATTGCTCCTAGAGGCTCATTTGCATATATTAAAACATCATTTTTCTCAGCAATGAGGACACATATGAACATGGGACCAACACAGATGTCTTCAGCTGCCAAGTGCTCATGTAACAGGTCAGCCAGTGTCAAAGGTACAAATCTGCTCACAGATGCCATTTAACAGTGGTAAAACCTCATTCACACGTCAGTGTTCCACGGACGTGTGCTGTACGTGTTCTACACGTCCCCATTCATTTTAATGTGTGTATTCCCACATCAGTGTTTTAGCATGATCTGTGTTTTTAGCACGGATGCATGCTCTATTTTGTCCGTGTTCATGGATCCATCACGTCCATTATAGTCTGTGGGACTGTGAAAACCACGGATGCAACACGGAGGCCATTTGTATTTTGCGGATCATTATAAAGTTATTTTTCAACTGTTCAGAGTCTGTGAAACACGGATGAAACACGGACAGCAAAAAACGGACAAACGAACCCAACACAGATCCATTACGGACATCTTCACTGACCACCTTTTTACGGATTTAAGCACGGACACGGACGTGTGAATGAGGCCTAACACTGGCGTTTGTCAATTTATGATGGAGATATCACCATTTGCAGATTTAGAGCAGAAATCTGCAGTGAAATCTCCCTGTGTGGCTGTACCCTAGAAATGGACAGAATCCTATATATCATCCATGAGGTTCCCTCCGTGGAGCTTCCCATAACAGCTGTTTTTTCTGGTTTCATGTTTCTCTCACAAAAGCAGATTGATTCTACAGACGGCTACCAATCTTCCCATTTCCGGGGGTAGGGGGGTTAGCTGACAGAATAAAAGGGGTATGGAGCAGTCATTTTTAGACACTTGAGGATTTTCAACTTCTGGCCTGAAGCTTCCTCCACTGCGTGCTAATCTGGGCGTAGACAGCAGTTGACTTTATGGTCTTTCCAAGTTATATGAGACATAGATGTAGGCAGAATAAAATGTCACAGAGACACTTATTGATATTTAAAGACACCTATCATCTGATGTAATGTCTCAAAGGACAGGAGTAGCGCTGCCCACAGGTAACTACAATCTATGGTGCCAATGGTATCACCTCGCATGGCAGCTCCCATAAAGATTTCATAGTGTACTAATAGATTGATTTGTTGAATCTCAGTGTCATATGTGTTCATTGGCTTAGAAATGCCATAAAATATGGTCAGTCTGGAGAATTTAATTTGAAGTGCGGAGGTGGAAATGTCTAGATATTTCTCAATTCAGAAGGGAAATACTGCCAAGGAGATGGAAAAATTTTAAGATCTCCACAAAATCTAAGAAGACACCTTTCTTACAGAATCAGTTAGAAGTGATATATGTGATGTAGAGCAAGCACTGAAAACACAGGATGTAATCTGTGTCTGAACACATAGCATTTAAGGGGTTATCCAATTTCTAAAACACCCCCCCCCTCCATGTGCGGGGCTCCTCACAGGTAATATACTTAGGGCTCATGCACACGACAGTGAAAAATGGCCATGTGACGGCCATCTAAGTAGCGGCCGTCACACGGCCATTTTTAGCACCAATGAAAGCCTATGGCGCTATTCACATGGCCATTTTTTTTAACGGCCAGTGAATAGCGTCCGTCCAGAAATAGGACATGTCCTATTTCTGGGCCGTTTCAACGGGCCGACTGCCCCTTTGAAATGAATGGGGCCGTTTTTAACGGCCGATTGACAGGAGTGCTCCTGTCTAACGGCCGTTAAAAACGGTACACTATGGCCACTCACCCTATCCACTTGCTTGCGCTGCGCAGTCTCTGGTTTCTTCATTGAGCAGGCCCTGCGTTATGCGCGGTGACGTCACCACGTTGGCGCGCGCGCAGTGACGTCATCGCGCACATTGCAGGTCCTTTGGCAGGTCCTGTTCAGTGAAGAGAGAAGAGCCTGCTGCATCGCGAGCAATTGGATAAGGTGAGGTTGTTTTTTTTTATCTTAAAAAAGCAGCTGTGGGGGCTTTAATTTAAACCATGGGGGAAATGATTTAAGATGGGGGCCTACATGGGGGAAATTATTAAAGTTGGGAACAATAAAAAAATTCCTACACTATGGGGGACATTATTTTACCAGGGGGCCTCCATGGGGGACATTATTTTAGCTGGGGCACTATAAAAAATTATTTACACCGTGGGGGACATTATTTTAGTTAGGGGCACTATGGAGGACATTATGGGCATCATGGGGGTCATGATTATAGTTGGGGGCAAGAAATAACTGCCAATCCAATTCCTTAATTTTTCATGTCCGTTTTTAACGGACATGAAAAACTGATGCAAAAAGGATGCAAAACGAACATTAAAAATGGACATACGGCCAGAAAATGGATGCACACACTGATGCAAAATGGCCATGAAAAACTGACAGTGTGTCCGTTTTTGTGCATCTAGCCTTACCCTTCTCCCCGCGCCGCTCCTGGTCCCTGCACTGCCGCTGCTGCTTCTCCCTGTGCACGGATTAAAACATCCAGTGTCGGGGGGAGCAGCCAATGGCAGACAGGGACGAGCCTCTCTAGCGTCACCCGCAATGCTAGAAAGGCTCATCCCCATCCCCGCCTGCCATTGGCTGCTTCACCCCAAGACCGGATGTTTACATCCGTGTACAGAGAGAAGCAGCAGCTGTGGTGCGGGGACCAGAAGCGGCATGGGGAGCAGGGTAAAGTAAGTACTTAGCGAGTTCGGGTACCCAGACCGAAACCTGGACTTCCTCACTGAAGTCCGGGTTCGGTGTTCAGGTGAATTTATTATTTGCTGTTATAACATCGTTATATCAGAAAATAATAGCATTCTTAAGACAGAATGCAAAAGAATATGGCCATTTAGGGGTTAAAAAAACAACTCACCTCATCCACTTGATTGCGCTGCAGCAGTCTCTTCTATCTTCATTCAGCAGGACCTGTCAAAGGACCTGCGATGTGCGCGATGACATTACAATGTTCACCACGCGGGAGAGCGTGGTGACGTCATCACACACATCGCAGGTCCAGTGCAGATGGCAGCACCAGTGGAGCGAGAGATGGGTAAGTACTATGTAAAAACTTCTTTCCACAGAAGTGGGGCAAGTTATTACAAGAATCAGTTTGCATTGCTGTAATTTGTGCAAATTTTATCATGTAGCACACATTGTTTGATAAGTTTGGCCCATGTTTAGCCCCTTCAACTGGTACCGGTATGTCACAGTGGTTGAGGGAATGGATGAAACAGGCTGCTGGGGTGAGCATGCTCCATACGCGGCGAGTGGCGGCTATACAATACAGCTGGCACCCGCCGCAATGACGGGGAAAGGCAGTTGTGCTGAACCCAGTAATTTAAGCCCTCAGATGTCACGATCAACATTGACTCCCTCTACCTTCCAATTGGAGCCCCCGAAGAGAAATTGTGGGGCCCCGATCATTTACCATGGCAGCCTGAAGCCTTCCAGGCCTGCCATGCTAAGCTGTCTGCTGAACTGTGCATGAAGCACAGCTCAGCAGGAAGCACATCAGAATCCTATTTTGACTACCTAACTATAAAAACATTCCTTTGCGATGAACACTGCAACAGAAGAAAATTGAAAACCATACGATTCGCCATTTTTTAGTCATCTTTTCCCAAAAAATTGAGTAACAGTGATCAAATAGTCATACATACCACAAAAATGGTAACAATAACCAAGGTTACTTTTAAACCCTTGTTCGAAAGTGCTGAAAGATGTGTAAAAATCACAAAATGTTGAAAATTTTGTGCCAAAATGGTGTGCACAGTGCACAAATGTGCAACTTTTATTCTGACAGAATTCTGGCACAGAAAGAATGATATATTCCCTCCACCCAGCATAAATATCTACCAGAATTCCCTCAGCTTGTCCAGATACGACCCATTTCAGAATGGAGTTTTGTAGTCAATCTACTAAAGAAGGAGGTAGGACAACGGTGGCGTATACTCCAAATAGAGTGGCAGTCACATAGTACAGTAACTGCATTATTATGTATAAGGCTATGATGTGTATGAACATAGCCAAGCTCCATAGCCCCTAGCTGAGTTTAAACTGCCTCTGGCTCCCAGTCACACCAGTGGGACAGATTGCCCACAGTGGGCATTGTAGACATATATTTGCAAAAATTGCACTCCTCGGCTGAATTTGAACGTTAACTTTTGCTACCTTTGAAAGTTCCTTAGGGAGCTCTTGGAATTAACCCCTTAAGTCAGCTTCAGGAATGTTTGCAACTTTTTAAAAAACTGTTCCTCTGTTTTAGGCCTCTTTCACACGACAGTATTTTTTGCGGGCTCCGATCCGCATTTTTTGCTGATAAAATGCGGACCTATTCATTTCTATGGGTCCGCAAAAAATACTGACAACACAATGTGTGCTGTCCGCATCCGTATGTCCGTTCCGTAGCCCGTTTTGGGAAAAGGATAGGCATTGTTACAATGGATCCGCAAAAAAAACGGATGCCATACGGACGTCATCCGTTTTTTTTGCACATCCGCAATTTGCGGACCGCAAAATACAATGTTCGTGTGAAAGAAGCCTAATGTGGATGATTGTGGAAAACAATTATTCTTGAGTAAAGACATGTTATATGTTGAACTGCACCAGCTACCTCATTTCTCACCCTACTGTTTCCTGCCTTGCACCACACTGTTATTAACATCAAAGTTACCCCATCCAATAGGCTGGAAACCACTACCAGGGTTCACTCCCTCCTTACTGTACTGGAGCAGGACAGTCACCACCCTGAGTAACACCACTTTCCCATCCTCTACCCTCATGCCCCCACCTGGCCCACTGCACTAGTGTTGTGTACTGTGTATGAAGAATACATATTTAATGGATGTTGGTAAAATGTGTTGGCAGGTGTTCGGTGTCTTGGACCAGTAAAGCCCAGGAGAAGACACTCTAGGGTATGATGCGATCTGGCTTATTGATTTGCCTGCTGCTCTTAGAGGTAGCCTATGTAACCGGACAAGGTATGTGTTCATTGTACAAGATTTCATCCTAATCTGGTAGCATTTATGTGAGGAGAATGATTTGAACGGGTTACAGATGTCTTGAATAAATCAAGAATAAGGAACATTCATGTCAGATTTATCTACTGCCATTGGGGAAATGTAAGTATGTACTTTGTGGCGTTTTCTTGCACTTGCAGCTGTCTGCATCATGTCAGAGTAATATGTTTCTTTCACACCTGTGTTGACTTAATGCACATTTATTTTACATTAATATAATGCAGCAGTTGACATCAGGGAATGTTTATGACCTACAGAACTAATTATTAATGATATCCATAGTAATAAGTATCACAATCTTACTGGTTGATGCAAGCAAATAGGACAATTTTCCAGAGCTTGCTTTGGATGCATAAAAATATCCAGTGTACTACTATAAAAAGTTATGGGTCTTCATGGTTACTGACTAGAAATAAACCCTGTGCTAATATAAATTATAATGACAGAATCAGACTACTCAGGGTTTGTTTGTAGTCTGTATCCATGGAGATGCATCTGTAGATACAATATGCCAGTGTTACGAAAAGTTTGTTGGAATGAGATGTGTAAAATTTATTAGTTTTACTGATGGGGAAGGTGGAGGACATAAATTTAACAATATGATATATATTTTAATGAATTAATTTATTTGGTATTAAGGTAAGGACAAACAGTGCAATCCCAATCTGGCTAGTTGCAGGCAGGCAAACAATCTGGCTACTACAGGTGGCCATGGCCTGTCACATGTGGCGGTTGGGCGTTTGGCCTTATCCTTAGGATGTCTGTACATGGAGCATGCTGCATAGAGTATCCATGTGCTTCACCTGTACAAGCTACACAGTCAAGAACTGCATTACAAAGCCAAGAAAATTCATGTTAAAAACTGTGCAGGTTTGCTGCGAGAACTTGGCTTTATGTGTATGAGTAGCCTTATTTATCTCAATATTGTTGCATCGGACTGCTATAAAAAAAAATCACCTCTCAGTAGTTGAGAAGTTCTAGCCCATCTACAACATCTTCCACAAGTTCAGTGGAGTGCTAATAGGACTAATGTTCTGTGATCTGTGATCAAATATCCAGCAGACTCCGAGTTTTTTGAGATGATCACATCATGATCACATCACATGGATTACGTGACCATATACAAAAACCATGACCTTTTTGTTGTACTGGTGTACCAAATTTATCATGTAGCCCTATAAAACTACATTTGGTATATTAATCCCCAAAATTATTTAGATATACAAAATGCTAAACAACATAGGTTAGAGCAGGTAGGTCCCCTAAATAATGGTAACGGGGATATGGTCACTGAGGATCAGGAAAAGGCAGAGTAGCTAAATGAGTTTTTGCCTCTATATATAAAAGAAGAGAAAGGAGCTCATGTCAGTAGTGCCAGCGTTTTTAGTACATCTGGTAATATACTAAATTGGCTAACCATAGAGTTCCTAAAGAACTCAATTCAGTTATTGCTGTGCCCCTGTTGATAATTTTTAGCGATTCTTTATTGACTGACACAGGGCCAAGCGTCTGGCGCAAGTCAGATGTGGTGCCCATATTCAAAATGGGCTCTAGGTCCTCCCCAGTTAATTGTAGACCAGTAAGCTTTATTACTTCTGTTGCAGGAAAAAATGTTTGAATGACTCTTAATAGACTATATACAGGAGTATAGGACTGTTAATAATTTCATAAGTGATGAGTTTAACAAGGAGAGAAGTTGACAGACTAAACTGACTTGTTTTTATGAGGAGGTGAGTAGTAGCCTGGACAGAGGAGCGGTTGTGGATGTGGTGTTCTTGGACTTTGCAAAGGCATTTCATGCTGTCCATCGTAGACATTTAATAGGTAGAATAAGGTCGCGTAGGCTTAGAAAGTATAGTTTGTAATTGAATTGCAAACTGGCTGAAGGACCTTTTTGTCACGTACCGTGTGGTTATCGTGACACGTGTTCCATGTTGCTCATGTTTGTGCCCTGGTATTCCGGATTTGGTTGTATGCTGGTTGCCAGGGGCAACGTGTAAATTGGTGGTGTCTCGGTTGTTCTCCGTGACACGGCTTCCATGTTGCTCATGTTTGTGTCCTGGCATTCTGGCTGCGGTAGTAGGCCGTGGTTGCCAGGGGCAACGTGTAGTTTTGGTTGCTGGTATGTTCCCTGATTGCATACTTCCCTCCTTCCCTGTCTGGTTCTCATGGGGTTAACATATTGACCTGGGTGTGGTCACTAGGTGCTTTTATTCTGTTGTTGCTAGCCTGGTGGTTTAGTTGTGCTCCAGCCTCCGTTGGTGCTGGAGCTATGCACCTTTCCTGGGATTCCATCTGCCCAGTCCTTGTGGCCACTTTGCGTGTTTTCCCTTTTCCCTGTTATGCCTTTACCTTCGGTGAGAGGGTGTCTGCATGCTGCGCCTGCTGTTTTTGGTGTGCATGCTTGTCCTCCGGAGGGAGGGTGAAAGGGGTGGATCTGTTTCAGTTCGGGTCACGGTGACCGTGGTTGTTTGTTGGCTGGCTGCCTTTGACCTAGGTGGGGTTGGGGTTTGGGTTTGCTGGCGGCAGCTTTCTGTTACTTGTGTGATCTGTGTCCTGTGTCTGATTCTCCCCTCATCCATTTCTCAGTTCGCCTGTTATTGCTGCTGTGTTTGCTGGCGGCATTCACTCAGTTTACTGGCTTAGGTGTTGCTGGTTCGGTGATGTTTGCTGGTTGCGGCCTGGTGTGTGTGAATAGGCACTGAGTGTGGATGTCTGTTCGGTTCTGGCACTTTTGGTGTTTGGTGTGAATCGACATTTTTTGTTTGTTAGGTGGTTTGTGTTCCACTTTGCTTCCCCTTGAAAATTTGGGAGAGGGGGAGTAAAGGGGGAGGTAGTGTCACGTACCGTGTGGTTATCGTGACACGTGTTCCATGTTGCTCATGTTTGTGCCCTGGTATTCCGGATTTGGTTGTATGCTGGTTGCCAGGGGCAACGTGTAAATTGGTGGTGTCTCGGTTGTTCTCCGTGACACGGCTTCCATGTTGCTCATGTTTGTGTCCTGGCATTCTGGCTGCGGTAGTAGGCCGTGGTTGCCAGGGGCAACGTGTAGTTTTGGTTGCTGGTATGTTCCCTGATTGCATACTTCCCTCCTTCCCTGTCTGGTTCTCATGGGGTTAACATATTGACCTGGGTGTGGTCACTAGGTGCTTTTATTCTGTTGTTGCTAGCCTGGTGGTTTAGTTGTGCTCCAGCCTCCGTTGGTGCTGGAGCTATGCACCTTTCCTGGGATTCCATCTGCCCAGTCCTTGTGGCCACTTAATATGTCATCGAGGTCTTCCCGAGGTCCTCTTCCCTTATTCCTGTTATGTGGTTTATGTACGGGTGGGTGTTTGGTCTGTGACTGCCATGTGTCTTCTGACATGGAGTCCAGACATTCCCTGTATGTATGTGCCTTCGGTGAGAGGGCTCCAGGGTTCCCCGGAGGGGGAACAGCGATACTGTGAGTGGTTGCCGGTGAGCTGGTTCCTGGGTGTGTTGTGTGTACTGAGTCCTGTTAGGTGTTCGGGTTCCAGTACATGTGCCTGGGCTGCAGTCTTTGGTGTATGGACTGCTGGTGCTTCTATCAGCAGTATCAGCAGGTAAGTTGCCAGGTGCACCGGGACCATCCTGGAGGTGCAGCCAGTGAGTTCTGGATAAGTGCATCCCTACCATCTGGGGCTCTGTGAAGAACGGGGCTCACTGGGTTTCTGCCCTCTGGGTTTGGTTTCTGGTGTTTCCGGTGCACTTGGTTCAGTGGTTTTCCTTGCCACTGGCTTCTTGCCTGCTGATCGGTTTTCATCTCACTGTAGTGTATCGGTGTATGCTCGGTGTGGTGTTCCCCTTCCACACCGTAGCGCGACACTTTTCCAGAGAATTGTGGTCAATTATTCCTATTCTAAATGGTCCCTGGTTATAAGTGGTGTACCCTAAGCTGTTCCATCTAAAATCCCCTCAAAAGACAAGGACGAACTGCCTCCAACTGCAGAAGAAAAAGTTCAGTCTCCTGAGGCAACAAGGCTTCTTTACCATAAGAACTATAAATCTGTAGAATAGTTTACCTCAGGTTGTGGTTACTGCAGGAACCAGTGGTGTTTCAAAAAGGCTTAGATAATTTTTTTAAAATTAAATAACATTAATGTTTATGAATATATGAAAATGTATAGAAGTCTGGGTCTAAAGACTTTAAAATCCACATCCAGGTTTCTGCTCTTTTAGACTGCAGACATCCAGAGCTAATATTTGTGATCGGCGAAAACACCAATCATGGACATTTAGCCCCTCAGATGCTGTGGTCAATTGTGAGCACAGCACTCCCAGGTCCAAAGCCACCATGCATAGTGATTGAGGGAGCTGTCTATTTGTTGTGGTAGCCTCAGGAAGGCTTGAGGCAGCCACAACAAAATGTTCCTATGGAATGTATGTTAAAAAAAAAGTTTTAAAAATATAAAAAAATTAAAAAATTAAAATCATCCCCCTTTTCTTATACTAGGAATAAAAATAAACAATAAAAAATAAAGAACATTTGCACCACCCCATCCTACAATACCCAGGCTATTAAAATATAAATGTATTTATCCCCTACAGTAAATGTGTTAAACGGGAAAAAAATCTAAATGGCCGATTTGCCATATTTTGTCACTTTACCTCCCTAAAAAGTGATCAAAAAGTCATACACGCTAGTGATATTAGTAAAAACTACTGAAAAAAATATGGAGGTCGCAATATGGCAATGCAAAGAAAAAAAGAATAGTTTTTTCAATATTTTAATTTTTTTTTACATAATAAAACACAAGAAAAGGTATAAAAATGTGATGTAATTGTACTGTGGTGTAATCGCTGTAATCGTACTGACCTGGAAAATGCAGGTACCAGGTCAGTTTTACCACATAGGGGACACAATAAAAACAAAACCCGTAAGACTATGGTGGAATTGCTGGGCGGGGTTTTGCTGATTCCCTCATGTTTGAATTTTTTAACTTTTAGCTTTTCATTACATTGTATACAATATTAAAGGGGTTATCCCACGAATAATTTAAAAATTGAAAATCAGACATCATATAATACAGGACAATACCTTTCTAACAAAGCTAGAACCAGCCCTATACCTCACATGGATCCAGAGATCTCCACATTCATGGCTCTGCTAGATTTATATCAAGCTGACAGCTCAAGGGGAGTGTTTTTTCTGCTGCAGCTAAGGGGGCATGTCTCAGCTCTCCCTATCACAGCTAAGGGGACATGTCTCAGCTCTCCCTATCACAGCTCAGGGGACGTGTCTCAGCTCTCCCTATCACAGCTCAGGAGGCGTGTCCATGCTCTCCCTATCACAGCTTAGGAGCCAGATGAAAGATGAAACTGAGCATGTGCGGCCTTCTCAGTGAGCAGGTCAAAGAAATAAGATATTAAGTGACCCTATGCAGATACATTTTATTGAATAACACAGTAGCTATACAAAATTTTTAATGACATGCAATTACAAAAGTATTCAGATCTAAGTGCTGGTTTACAAACTGTAAAATATTTTTCGTGGGACAACCCCTTTAAATGGTGCCATTAGAAAGAACAACTGCTGCAAAACAAAGCAGTGAACGGCTATGTGAACGGAAAAACAAAAAGGTTAAGGCTCCAGGAAGACAAGGAGTATCAAAATAAAACACAAAAACAAAAAATCCAAGGGTCAGGAAGGGGTTATTAGAGATAAGCAAAACAATTGTAAACTAATCAAATTTTTCTTCATGTGTCCCAAAAATTAAAATTCCAGCCAGATCCAAATATTTTGCAATTCATTTCAGACGAATCTTTGAATATAGCAAACACCATTTTATAGTTCAGAAGACAAAGAAGAAGGCATTTGCCACCAAAAAAGTAAAATATTTTACCACATTTTAGTTTAAAAACAAAATTCGTTATTGGTTACCACTTGCTACTATCCGTTTACCCATAGTCATATATGTTGATCAACTTGTAGGAAAACAGGCCGAACTGGATGGACAGATGTTTTTTTTCGGCCTTATAAACTATGTTACTATGTTACTATGTTACTTTGAAATTACAAATACAGTAGCTTCAAAGGGGTTGGCCACAGTCCTACAAGACCTCAGAGTGTCATACATGACTTGTGCAATCTGAGAACTTTTGAATTGGATAGAGGTTATACATAACTAAATCAAATCTGCCAACCAATTTTCTAGCATTGGACCCAAAACGAATTTCAAGAAATTTGCTCATTTTTAGAGGTTACCTCAGTACAGATTGACTGCATATTACAAGGATATGCCATCAATATCTTATCATTAGAACAAAGTATCCAATGGCCTACAGCACTGCATCCAAAAAAGCCAAGCGAGGCCTACAGGAAAGACAAGAGTGCCACCATGTTTCCTTAGCTGTGTTATCACTTCGTTCCTCAGCACTTGGACTCTTTAATGGAGTTAGTTACATTAAAATATAATATATACTGTACAGTTTAGTCCCATACAGAAAAGTATCTTACTTGACTGTCATAAATGCCCGCTTATAGACTGACAGGGGGATGTGTTCACATGTGTGATTATTTAGAGTGCAGTATACACTTCCTGAATTAGATGTTCTCACGATGGAGCAGCTGTTGCCTGATTTCCAACACTGCCACCCATCCCTGGAATTCACCACTGAAGAATTATCCTTAAAGCCTTGTTTCCACTGGGTCTAACTATAGAATACTTGAGATCAGGTGGCCAAGGCTTTATTTTTGGGATCTTGACATTCATTGGATGTCAAATAATAGATGAAGAATTGTCTTCTTCAGACACATGATTGTGTTGAGTGGGTCATCCTTAAATAACCTGCTAGTCAACAGTACGAAGACACCACCCGCCCCCCAACAGTGATTTATATTGTACTCCAACTAGTACATGCATCTCTATATTTATCATGACTTGAATGGCTTTCAAGTGCTAAAAGTAATAGTTTAAATAAATAGATAAACATTTGTTACATTTCATTTAGGTTAACGCCACTTGGTGACTTTTGGCTGCATGGCATTAAAAGGGTTGTCCATGCTTTTACAATTGATGACCTATCCTCAGAATAGGTCATCAATATCAGATCAGCGGGGGCCCGACACTTGGCACCCCCGCCAGTCAGTTTATGAGGAGCTGGCACGTGCAGTGCGCACATGCCGTCTCTCTTTCAGTTGACCGCTGCTTTACCCTAGACAGCCCTTTAAGATTGCAGCACCACGTGCACCTAACGATAATGAACACAACAAGAAATGCAGCAAGTTGCATTTCTGTTGACTGTGGTATTGTGGTCACAGCAACTTGCGACTCACAACGAAACCACATTCACCATCATTTACTGTCTTATTTAGCGCAACTACATGTCGCATATAGCCCTAGCCTTAAATACCTACAGTACTTTTATGCTAATATATGATTGAGTTTACAAGCCCAAATTCGGAGGGCGCTCTACTGGAAGATTCTGTGTGACAACATGTCCGTCAAGCTTAGTGTTCTAATGCAGACACTGGACAAATGCATCAATACTGCCCCCATGTGTGTTAGGGTACGACCACATGGCGCGGTCTTCATTAGTTAAATAATAGGCAGCTGTGGCCTAATTGGCCGCGCGGTTCTTGACCATAGCCGACCGAGATGTGAAAATACCAGAAAAAATGGCAAAAGCTTCAACATGTTGCATTTAAAAAAATTCCATAGACCTGAAAAACGTCACCTAATTAAGGCTACTTTTACACTAGCGTTTTTGCTGGATCCATCTGCATCCGTTATGAACGGATCCGGTTGTATTATCTGTAACATAGCCAAAATGGATCCGTCATGAACCCCAATGCAAGGGACGGATCCATTTAGGCTATGTTACTCCGCATCCCTGGACGGAAATCAAACTGCGGTTTGCTCTCCGGTCTGGGAACACAACTAAACGGAATGGAATGCATTTTGGAGCACTCCGTTCTGTTCAGTTTTGTCCCCATTGACAATGAATGGCGACAAAACTGAAGTGACAAAACCTAAAGGCTATGTACACCATTGGGGGCAATTTTTTAAATAATTATGGCATTATACTTATTTTTCAATTGGTCTTTATTAACAATATGGAATAATTTTTTTGTGTACAGAGCTGAGAAGCTGTACTAGCTGCCTGTGGATTTTTTCTCAATTCCGCCATCTGAGGAGCAGACGTACTCCTTATCTCTGCTCTCTGACCTTTTAAACACTCATTAAAGCTCCATCCTTACCTTACTGATAAGAATGTGGCTTAAATAAGTGTTTATGACCTCTCAGTAGTTTACAGATAAGAATAATTAGATGACTGGAACAGAGTGAAATTGGTCTTTATTAACAATACCAGTCACCCAACTACAGTCATGGCCAAAAGTTTTGAGAATGATACAAATATTAAGTTTTACAAAGTCTACTGCTTCAGTTTTTATAATGGCAATTTGCATATACTCCAGAATGTTATAAAGAGTGATCAGCTTAACAGCAATTACTTGCAAAGTCAATATTTGCCTAGAAAATGAACTTTATCCCCCAAAACACATTTCAACATCATTGCAGCCCTGCCTTAAAAGGACCAGCTAACATCGTTTCAGTGATTGCTCCATTAACACAGGTGTGGGTGTTGATGAGGACAGGGCTGGAGATCAATCTGTCATGATTAAGTAAGAATGACACCACTGGACACTTTAAAAGGAGGCTGGTGCTTGGCATCATTGTTTCTCTTCTGCTAACCATGGTTATCTCTAAAGAAACACGTGCAGTCATCATTGCACTGCACAAAAATGGCCTAACAGGGAAGAGTATCGCAGCTAGAAAGATTGCACCTCAGTCAACAATCTATCGCATCATCAAGAACTTCAAGGAGAGAGGTTCCATTGTTGCCAAAAAGGCTCCATGGTGCCCAAGAAAGACCAGCAAGCGCCAGGACCGTCTCTTAAAAGTGTTTCAGCTGCGGGATCGGGCTACCAGCAGTGCAGAGCTTGCTCAGGAATGGCAGCAGGCAGGTGTGAGTGCATATGCACGCACTGTGAGGCGGAGACTCTTGGAGCAAGGCCTGGTCTCACGGAGGGCAGCGAAGAAGCCACTTCTCTCCAGAAAAAAAATCAGGGACAGACTGATATTCTGCAAAAGGTACAGGGAGTGGACTGCTGAGGACTGGGGTAAAGTCATTTTCTCTGATGAATCCCCTTTTCGATTGTTTGGGACATCTGGAAAACAGCTTATTCGGAGAAGACGAGGTGAGCGCTACCACCAGTCTTGTCTCATGCCAACTGTAAAGCATCCCGAAACCATTCATGTGTGGGTTTGCTTCTCAGCCAAGGGAATCGGCTCTCTCACAGTCTTGCCTAAAAACACAGCCATGAATAAAGAATGGTACCAGAATGTCCTCCGAGAGCAACTTCTCCCAACCGTCCAAGAGCAGTTTGGCGATCAACAATGTCTTTTCCAGCATGATGGAGCACCTTGCCATAAAGCAAAGGTGATAACTAAATGGCTCAGGGAACAAAACATAGAGATTTTGGGTCCATGGCCTGGAAACTCCCCAGATCTTAATCCCATTGAGAACTTGTGGTCAATCATCAAGAGACGGGTGGACAAACAAAAACCTACAAATTCTGGCAAAATGCAAGCATTGATTGTTCAAGAATGGACTGCTATCAGTCAGGATTTGGTCCAGAAGTTGATTGAGAGCATGCCAGGGAGAATTGCAGAGGTCCTGAAGAAGAAGGGTCAACACTGCAAATATTGACTTGCTGCATTAACTCATTCTAACTGTCAATATAAGCTTTTGTTACTCATAATATGATTGCAATTATATTTCTGTATGTGATAAAAACATCTGACACACATAAAAACTAGAGGGCAGCAGATCATGTGAAAATATAATATTTGTGTCATTCTCAAAACTTTTGGCCATGACTGTAGACAAACATTTAACCCTGTGTGACTGAACAGCTCAATATTTTTAATAAAGACCAATTGAAAATATGATTTTTAGCCAAAAATAAGTTGAATGCAATCATAAAAAATGACTCCAAAGGTGTACATAGCCTTTAAACACTAGTGTGAAAGTAGCCTAACAAAAACATTAGTAGCAAAAAAACACATGCATGTACTGCATTTAGTATTTCCCATAGACTGCTTTTACTGCAACACATGCTATGCACCAAAAAATACTATTTAAACTGCAAGGTGCACACAAACACCATTAAATACTTATGTGTGAACCCACTCTGATACAGTAAATGAAGTGCACACAGAATACCCCATTGTTTTTACTGAAGATGGGCCATTATGTATCAAAATGACAATTGGCGTGTACATCTACTGTATATCTTAATTGACTTAAACACTGGATGTTATGTGATAGCTTTTTTATTATATTACATAGATTAACCAATGTCACATTGCAGTCTCACAATGCAATCCTTCAATCCACTGCTTTTCTATTTGAAACTACTGTACCTAATAGATTTTACACAGATGTAATCCACCTGCATTTCTCATAAATTTAAGGGAATCATATGAGAATCCTCAAGAGGCAACTGAACAGCTCCAGTCCTGAGTCAGGAGAAATACGTAGTCAGGAATTTCAACATATTCCATACAATACTGTAGCAAATTCATCTCTTTACTGGGACTCTCCAGAACATCCTCTTGAGGATCCAACAAAACCTGTTTTCTTTTATGAATAATCCTCCTATAAATGAACAAATCCTTAATGGAAGTCAGAGCTGCTAGAGGCATATGGAATCAATAACCATAAGGCAGCACTCGTGAGGAAGACAGCAATACATAAAGCCATGGCCAGGTTGCCAAGATTCCTATAAAAGCTGGATACTTTTACAAATTGTCCATACTCCGATAAACTTCTTATTACTTGCAGGACCTCGAAAAGGAGATGCTGTGCTGAATCATTCCGCAAGGAAAATTCGTACCGGAAAAAAAATCTTACCAGCTCCAGTAAAGATCAAAGCCGATGGTAAAGAAATTACCCTATGATATATAATATAAATTATGGGGGTCATTTATGACCAAATAAACGCCACTTTTCTGGCGTTTATTTGGCGCTGATTCTGTCTCATGCCATGATGCAGCAGAATCTACAAGGTTTTTCCCACTCATGGCAGGTCAAAAAAAGTGGCCATGGCGTGGTCAGGGAAGGGGTGGGTCGGTAGATTCATCATTTTCTACATCTGGTAGACAGAACAGAAAGTTTCTCACATTTAGAATCAGGGCTGGATGCGCCAAAGTTATGTAGGGGCAAGCACTTCTACGTAACTTTGGTGATCCACCACCAGATATAGGGGATATTAAGATTTACATATATATATAGATGTTGCTTATGCACATAAGCATATTATTGTTCCTTACAACCTGTAAGGCATAACAGCTGTCCTGTAGACATTTATATGGCGATATGTTACCTCTGTATGTCTACGATACAAAAGAATACATAGGGGGTCATTTACTAACATCCGTCACCAGTTTATTGGTGTAGAAACGTCACAAATATTGTTGCAGGCACCATTTTACAACAAGATTTGCAACTTTTGTAGCTCTTTACAACCCACCCCCATGCTTTTCCAAAGTGTGCAGGGTATGAGAAGTAGGAGAAGGCCGTGGGCGAGATGAGGTAATCAATGCAGATGAGGTAATCAAGATGAGATAATCAATGCAGTCTTAAGTCTCGTCAATGAGACATAAATCTTGTAGAGGTGGGGTTGCACTATTTTTAGATGAAAGCAGCATTTTAGCAGTTTTTATTTTTTTTTTATAAACAACTGTGTGAACCAAATTTTTTTCAATTTTTCCCCCCAATGGAGGAGATGTCAAAATACCAGAAAAAATGGCAAAAGCTTCAACATGTTGCATTAAAAAAATGCCATAAACCTGAAAAAGTCACCTAATTAACAAAAACACTAGTAGCAAAAAAACACATGTATGTCCTGCATTTAATATTTCCCAAGATTGTTATAGTTTTTACTGCAACATACGTTATGCACCAAAAACAAAAATAACTCTATATCTATCTCATAGAACAAGCCCCCACCCCCACCCCACCTTATGTTATAGGAAAGGTAATCAACGAGGTCTTAATAATTGAACAGAGCTCTTTCTTCTACCTGTCTCTTCGGCTTTCACTTCATATAAGCATAGAATTCATAGCAAGTATCCAATATCCCTCTCTTCATAGGTTACCAAGGTCATAATGGTTTCATTCAATATACAGTAATTACTTTATGTGGTGATTTCGTTACCTGTGTCATATGTGTTACTAATTCCTTCATTCTGCTACTGTTTAGAGTTTCAGCAGTGGACAACCTGGTTCAACATTGATCATCCAGGTGGCAATGGAGACTATGAGCGCCTGGACGCCATCAGGTTCTATTATCCTAACAGGGTTTGCCTGAAACCTCTCCGTATGGAGGCACGAACTACAGAGTGGGTCCCAGCAGGAAAGACTGGAGAAGTGGTGCACTATAGCCTGACAAAGGGATTCTGGTGTATCAATACGGAACAACTTGAGGGCAAAAACTGTTCCAATTATTCAGTCCGCTTCTTGTGTCCTGTTGGTGAGTTCACTCTTTTCTACATTTTTATCATCTACAAAACAATCGTACTTCTATGATGTGTGAATGGTGAGGGTTTGTTGAGATCATCTGGATTATTTGCGTAATGCTGCATAAAACATTTGATGAGGGTGAAGTTTATATTGCATTACAACATTAGTGTTGGTAATAGGATAATACATTTTCATTAGATTTTTTTTTTTTGTAAGTCATTAATGTCACCATTTCAGTTTGAGTGAGTGTGGACTACTGTACAATGTTTCCCAAGCTGAGTTTAGGATAGGAATAAGTGGAATTTTTTGGGTACAGAAATGACTTTTAAATACGTATTTCTAAGATGGATAATAATCCTAACGGTCCACTTTTCTGCCAGTCTTAAAGCTGATTTTTCTTCATGTGGTTGTTTAGTTTGTAGTAATTTTTATTTATTGCCAATCAGTAAAACTTCTTTAAAGAACTCCCGCAAAATTTTTTATTCTCTGACCTGTTAGAAAGGTGCAAGATATAATCTGTAGTGAATGACATTTTCTTCAGTGACTGTTTCTGTAAGTAAAAACCTCTCTTCTTATTGTAGCTGGGTCATGTGACCAACTCCCTGACCTCCAGCTGACCCAGGACAGAAAGCCAGTAACTGCTCTATTCATTCCCATGGAAGCCTCACTTTCAGTCTCATAGGAATACATAGAGAATTAGACTTCCTGTCCACACATAAGTCTATGTGTGAGTTGGTGGGTCTAATTGCTGGTCACATGACACAGATAAGAAACTTCAGGATGATATAAGTAAAAAATGTAGACACTGGTAAGAAAATGACATTCACTACAGATTATATCATGTACATTTCTAGCAGGACATAAATGGAATAACATTTTGTCGGGAGTTCTTCTTTAAAGAGGACCTTTCACCGTTCCTGACATTACTGATTTAATAGCTTCATGCATTCACCATGTAACAACAATTCTGGAGCATCTATTCTTATGGCTCTATGTTGTGCCATTGCTTTATTATTTGCACTAGAAGTTATATGTGAATTGCTATTTGCCTTCAGTAAAGGAACAGAGGGGAGGTAACAAGTTGGGGGTGTGTACCTGCACAGTCTGAACATGGCAGCACTGATTGGATAGAGTGAGACTGTGCAGGTACACACCCCCAACTTGTTACCTCCTCTCTGTTCCCTTACTGAAGGCAAATAGCAATTCATTCATAATTTCTAGTGCAAATAATAAAGGAATGGCACAACATAGAGCCATAAGAATATATGTTCCAGAATTGTTAGTACGTGGGGAATGCATGAAGCTATTAAAATAGGCATATCAGGAGTGGTGAAAGGTCCTCTTTAAGTTGACCACTAAAACACTACAAAATTTCAGTAAAAAACATTCTACTAGAGAAGTGGTCCTATGATTTAAGATATAGGACGTAAGGGAAATTGTCAACAGAAAGATCTGGTCTACAATAGAGATGGTTCTCTCAATGAGGAGATATTTTGAAGAGGTTTCACTGTATCAGCTGTTATTTTTGGGATTTACACCACACATAGATATACTTGGGTCAAAAGTTTTCCTGAACAAATAATATGTTCCACGGTCTGGTCTGTTTTGTACCCCTATGTATACTGTTATGGTATATCAGGTGACAGCTGTTCTGGAAAAACTTGAATATATGTACATGAACCTTGCATTATTAGACCTTGTGTACATTGCGTGCATTGTGTACATACCTGGACACAATGGAGCTCCAGGAGCAGAATCTGCATGTGGCTCACTGCTAATTGCCTAATAGCATGTACCAGTGTCAGTTGACAATTAGAGGTACACCCAGAATTTAACAATGAATTGCATATAGATTCCACTCTATCCTATACAGGCAGACTGACACAAAGTAATTAATCTTATTGGGCTGCCAATTGTTAAACATGCTGAGTAAAGTTTTAAAAAAGGGTCAGCATGGCATAAAAATACAAAAATCCCCTGGTGCTCCTGTTCCACCGCTTCCCAGGTCTCCTACTTCTTGGTCACTCTTTCTACATGGGAAATGATCATCAATTATTGGCTGAGGCAGGTCACTGCTCTGACCAGTGATTGGCATTTCAGAGGACCAGGAAGAAGAGACCAGTGTGTGAACCAGGAAGCACCAGACCAGGAGCTGCGGAGGATCAGCTAATCGGTCAGGGGGTGCCAAGTGTCAGATGCCAACCAGTCTGATACTGAAGGCCTATCCTGAGGTTAGGCCATCAATATTGTTTAGCTCCTTCTCAACATCTGACACACATGTGCATCAGGATGGCGGAACGGCTGTATGGAGCAGACTCAGAACTATTGCAGTGTATCATACAAGTGATCAAACAACTGCAGGTTCAAAGGGGACTGAAAATAAAGAAAAATCAGGTAAATAAAGTTTCTAAAAATATTTAAAAAAAGAACAAATATATTAAACATTCAAAACACCTCTTTCTCATTTATCATGTTCTTACATACCTCTATCAAAGGAAAAATAAAAATAGTTATAGGTGTCAGAATATGGAGACACAGAGCAATTAGTTTTTGTTTTTTTGTTGTTTTTTATTTTTTAAAAGTAGTAAAACAAATCAGATGCTATGAAAATGTATCAAACTGACTCTAAAAGTTTGTTGTTTTTACTGCATACTGGACACTGTAAAAAAATGTTAACGTTTCACAATACATTACATCAACCATTAAAAGTACGACATGTCCCACCCAAAAAACAAGCCCTCATATGGCTTTATCATCAGAAAAAGAAAAAGTTTATGGCTCTTGGAAAGCAGGGATGAGAAAATGATAAAAAAAATTGTCTGTGACAGTAAAGGTCCTTTTACACGGGCCGATTATCGGCCGAAAAATCGTTCCTAGGAACGCTAGTGCCGATAATCGGCCCGTGTAAAAGTGGCCCTAATCAGCTGACGAACGAGCAAAACGCTCGTTCATCGGCTGATTGGATCTTTGTAGAAACCAAAAGATCCAATCTGTCGGGCGCACATCGCCCTGTGTAAACAGGCGATGTGCGCCTGGACAGTATGGAGCTTCCCGGCCGCACGAGCGATACAGCGATCACTCGTGCGGCCGGGCGCTCGATTCGTCGGGCCGTGTAAAGGCTCCCTGCCCGAGCGCCGATATCGCTGATCGGCGCTCGGGCAGGGAGAAGAATCGGCCCGTCTAAAAGGGCCTTAAGAATAAATAATCATGTTTTCTGGTTGTACAGTTCCCCTTAACTTGGTGATATGTGCATTGTATAAATTTTTTTGAGCTTGAAGCTTATAGTTATTGCCTTATAAAATAAAAAAAACTCTGTATAAATACACATTCACTCTTCTGTTACAGTTTTACATCCCACTGTTCCAAAAGAGACATGGTCAGAATGGTCACCATGGAGTGCATGCTCAGCCAGATGTGGTAGCAACGGCATGCAGATACGGAGGAGGACCTGTTTAGCAGAGGATCACTGGCAAGACCACTGTAATGGACCCACGGAGGAGGGACGCATGTGCACTGGGGCACCGTGTACAGGTAACAGCAGAGGTGGACTGGCTATAGACCTTACAGGGAAATTTCCTGGTGGGCTGATGCCCAGGGGGCTGAATGAGCCCTCCTCATGGCCGCCTACCAGGTACATAATGATCTGATGCTCTCATCATTAATTCTGTGCACCACTATAGTACTTGGCTGGGGCAGTATTTTGTGCAGTATTGTAATACTTGGTTCTGCTGGGGCAGTATTTTGTGCTGCACTGTAATACGGTACTTGATTCTGCTGGGGCAGTATTTTGTGCTGCACCGTAGTACTTGGTTCTGCTGGGGCAGTATTTTGTGCTGCACTGTAATACTTGGTTCTGCTGGGGTAGTATTTTGTGTGGCACTGTAATACTTGGTTCTGCTGGGGTAGTATTTTGTGCTGCCCTGTAGTACTTGGTTCTGCTGGGGCAGTATTTTGTGCTGCACTGTAATACGGTACTTGATTCTGCTGGGGCAGTATTTTGTGCTGCACTGTAATATGGTACTTGATTCTGCTGGGGCAGTATTTTGTGCTGCACCGTAGTACTTGGTTCTGCTGGGGCAGTATTTCGTGCTGCACCGTAGTACTTGGTTCTGCTAGGGAAGTATTTTGTGCTGCACTGTAATACTTGGTTCTGCTGGGGCAGTATTTTTGTGTGGCACTGTAGTACTTGGTTCTGCTGGGGCATTATTTTGTGCTGCACTGTAATACGGTACTTGATTCTGCTGGGGCAGTATTTTGTGCTGCACTGTAATACTTGGTTCTGCTGGGGTAGTATTTTGTGCTGCACTGTAATATGGTACTTGATTCTGCTGGGCAGTATTTTGTGCTGCACCGTAGTACTTGGTTCTGCTGGGGCAGTATTTTGTGCTGCACTGTAATACGGTACTTTTCTGCTGGGGCAGTATTTTGTGCTGCACCGTAGTACTTGTTCTGCTGGGGCAGTATTTTGTGCTGCACTGTAATACTTGGTTCTTGCTGGGGTAGTATTTTGTGTGCACTGTAATACTTGGTTTGCTGCAGTATTTTGTGTGGCCCTGTAGTACTTGGTTCTGCTGGGGTAGTATTTTGTGCTGCACTGTAATACTTGTTCTGCTGGCAGTATTTTGTGCTGCACTGTAATACGGTACTTGATTCTGCTGGGGCAGTATTTTGTGCTGCACTGTAATATGGTACTTGATTCTGCTGGGGCAGTATTTTGTGCTGCACCGTAGTACTTGGTTCTGCTGGGGCAGTATTTCGTGCTGCACCGTTAGTACTTGGTTCTGCTAGGGAAGTATTTTGTGCTGCACTGTATATCTGGTTCTGTGGGGCAGTATTTGTTGGCACTGAGTACTTGGTTCTGCTGGGGCTTATTTTGTGCTGCACTGTAATACGGTACTTGATTCTGCTGGGGCAGTATTTTGTGCTGCACTGTAATACTTGGTTCTGCTGGGGTAGTATTTTGTGCTGCACTGTAATATGGTACTTGATTCTGCTGTGGCAGTATTTCGTGCTGCACCGTAGTACTTGCTTCTGCTGGGGCAGTATTTTGTGCTGCACTGTAATACTTGGTTCTGCTAGGACAGTATTTTGTGCTGCACCGTAGTACTTGGTTCTGCTGGGGCAGTATTTTGTGCTGCACTGTAATACTTGGTTCTGCTGGGGCAGTATTTTGTGCAGTACTGTAATACCTGGTTCTGCTGGGGCAGTATTTTGTGCTGCACTGTAATACCTGGTTCTGCTGGGGCAGTATTTTGTGCTGCACTGTAATACGGTACTTGATTCTGCTGAGGCAGTATTTTGTGCTGCACCGTAGTACTTGGTTCTGCTGGCACAGTATTTTGTGCTGTACTATGGTATTTGGTTCTGCTGGGGCAGAATTTTGCGCTGCACTAAGGTATTGTTGTCCCTGTCTACTTATGTTGCTGTGCTTTATGTTAATTTGGGCACGCCTACAACATGGGGCCACTTTTAATTTTTTTCCAGGGCCACTTTAAGTTACCAGTCTGCCCTTGGGTAACAGGAAATCAGACTTAACTACTGTACATGACTTTAGTATTTCAGATCAACCACTTCTCAACGAGTCACCCCAAATTTTAATGTTGTATTCATCCTTATTACTCTTCACAGTGTGTAATCTCAGCTGTCCTATGGGCAAAGCGAGCGCAGACTGCAGTGTGTGTGAATGCAAGAACCAAATATTGTATGGCACAGTCACACTACCAGATGGAGCGCCCGCTGCTGGTGTTAATGTGTACGTCATCTCTAGGAAACCCAAAGTAAAAGCTGTATCTGATGCACAAGGGCAGTTCCGCGTGGTAGGGCTGTGTCCCAACAGCACGCTGCAGTTGAAATTGGAAAAATACTCTGTGGTGAATGTGAAAATTCCTAAAAGCGAAGGATCATCTTCATCAATCAATATCAGCATGAAGAGGAGAGGTAAGAGTATTGTATTGTATTTTCGTCTCACATAGGGAAGAAGCAGACATTTCTGCTCAGCATTTCACTGGTAACTACTGATATCACTGAGACTTTCTTTGTATGTAGTATGTCTGATGTTTCAACAGCTCATGAACACTGGACCAATCGCAACGAATGGATAATCTCGTCAAATCCTGCATGTTTTCCTTCTGTATGCAAATTTTATATGTGAATTCACTTACTGAACAAAGCTTATTTAACAGCACAGACACTTTTCCCACAACAGAATTAAAGGGATTTTCCAGGCTCCTGATATTGATGACCTATTCTCAGTATTAGATGACCTATTCAATGTATTAGATCGCCATGCACCCCCACCGGTCAGCTGTTCCCTGCAGCCTCTCAGGAACTAGATCTTGAATGGAACAGGAAGCACAGCTCCGTTAAAAGTGTAGTGGCCGTGCTGGATACTGCAGCTCACCTCCCATGGTAACATGAGTCCCATTCCTGCTAAATAAACACACTTGACAACCATTTGGAATAAATTTTGTTCGTTATGTTTATTCAGGGTTACACCAAATAACTAATTAAAATTACTACAAATAATAACTTGTTGGGGTGTTGTCACCCAAGCTGGTCAACAACCAGGGGCATAGTTATAGGGGAAGCAGAAGTAGCAGTCGCTACCAGAGCCTGAGGGGGGCCAAAGACCCTTCTGCTGCATAATAAGACACTGGTATTGTAGAAAGTGCTTGCTGGTGAAGTTCATCTCTGACTGGAGGGAAGGGGATAGGTCAAGATTTTGGCATGGGGGGAGGGGGTGCCATTTCTATTTTTGCCTCAGTCAGCATGAATGCTATGTGCTTCCCTGGCCCTGGCCACCAAGAACTGAGGGAAGGGGGACCCAAGCTGAACTCTTGCACCAGGACCCATGAGCCTTTAGCTATTCCCCTGGCGACAAGACTTCAACAAATGAACGCTGCGACAAAATACAAAATAAAGAAAAAAGGGGAGGGTAGGAGGGCTCCAGGTTCAAATAGCTCCTTTACAAAATGGCAGCCAATGCACCACTCAGCTACCATCCTTCCAATAAGATTAAAGGAATCTTCCCGCCACTGTAGTCATCACCAGTCTGTTGCCCCCAGTAATTGCATGGCTACGCAGGAAGACTTCAGGAACTTTCTCGTACCGCAGCACAGCTGACCTTAATTTTACCCAAAGGATACCTCATATACCTGAAAGAGAATAAGGAGAGACAAGGGGGGGGGAGCAAGAACAACACCCCAAGACATTGACATTGAGGGACTTTGTTACCATGTGCCCCCCAAGCTAGGACGCTCTGGGGGGCACATGGTTTAACATTCTCTTCAATGGTAGCTGAACTGCAGTGACCTATCATGGCCACTACACTCCTTTCTGCATTCAAGAGCTAGTTCCTGAGCCAGAGGCTGCAGAGCACAGCTGATTGTGGGGGTGCGGGATGTTGCACCCTCATCAATTGGATATTAGTGGCCTATCCTAAGGATAGGTCATCAATATCAGGAGACTGGAAGATCCCTTTAACTCCTCCCTTTATAAATTAAGTTTGTTATTTAGGATAAGGCCAAACAGTTGGGTCACCCTGTGGCCAGCCCCATGCAGCAGACAAAGCCCACCTATTTTTTTGTGCCATTGGTCCGCAAGCAGCCATACTTTTTGACTGTATAGTGTTATTGGCACAAGCCTCTTCCCTATGCATTGCCCACTTAAAAGTGATAACTACAAATTATCTTGAAAGAGAACCTGAAAATAGGGTCTGATCTTCAGGCACTATGATTTACAGCAGGAGAATTTTAGCAGCGTCCTGTACCTGTTGTGATTGGAATGATAATATGCTAAGGCAGAATACAAGTCCAAATATCTCTTATTCTTTATCTCTACAGAAAAGCCGTACATTATAGAAAACCCTGAGGCCAAGGTGAGGAGAGTAGGGCAAAGCGTGACCTTCTGCTGCAATTCTGTGGGAGAGCCAGCAGTAGAACAGTACCTGTGGTAGGTAACATTGTCCACATATCAACATTCTTGTATGAAGTTGCCATGTGTAAAAAAAAAAAGGCATCAACAACTTCTTTTCATAGGCCAGGAATCTCAGAATATGATGCTTCAAGCTCCTCAATGCCTGGTCATTTCCTTCACCCAGGATAGGAAATATATGCCCCTCCCCCCTTTCACTTTTATATAGCTTATAGAACATTCACTTCTAGAACCCACATCATTTTTCTTAAGTCTATGGATGACACGTACTGTAGATATATGAGATAATATTTATACTGAATAATTTACCTCCTACTTTAATTATAGGAATATTAGAAATCACCAAGGAGTTATGTGACTGTAAAAGAGAAAGCCAGTAGGCAGAGTACATGTATGCTTTTCATGAATCTCTCTTTGTATATTCTTAATAATTTATAGTAGGTAGTACATGGTTCATTAGGATATATTTCAGATATTGCAGAAGCTTGGAAAGTAAGATGTCCACCATGGCTTGATTGATATGAAATGTCCTCATAAGTATTTTAGCACCTTTTAATTTAATATTGAAATTTGAGGGGTCGTTGATCCAGGGACTTATTCGGACTGACTGATGGGAGTCGGGAAGGAATTTTTTTTCCCCTAAATGTCAGGACAGGTAAAGAGGGGTGAACCCTGAGCTGACTCTCCCCGCTGTCCCTGCCTTTTGGGGCACCCGACTCCTTAACAGGCCGGCCCCAACTAGAAGACGATCCCTCCCTAACTGTGAGTGCACAGAATATGAGATAGGAGTGGAGGGAAGAGGCAGATAGAACAAAGACAGTGTAAGTGGTCACAAGCCAAAAAGGTAACTAAAGTAGGTACGGGCAAAACTGACACACTGTAACAAAAACCTGCAGTAACCAGTGGGGAAAGAGGGATAGACACACTAGGTCAACCAAACTGAACACCTAGGGAATAACACAACAGACACACCACAGCAGAACCACAAGTAACACGAAAATCACTAAACAGTAGCAGTCCAAACGGTCCGGGTCAGTAACTGGAAGTACGTCAAAGCCACAGGGAATAAACAAAGCCGAAGTCCAAAGTCCAAATCCAAAAATTTGAGTCCAAAACAATCTAAACAGGGGCGAGTGAGGTTCCTAGGTAAAGACATCAATCACGGGCACTGCATATCAAGGAATGTCAGGCTTTATAGGCTGGGGGCGGGTTCTGAGCCTGGAAGTCCAAATCCCACTGAACCCGGGCTCAGGTGTGCTAGCAATTGCAGGGGCAGGATCCACAACATTAACCCCTTCAGGAACAGCCGAGGAAGCCACGGGATTAATGCATACAGCTGGGGACGCCGCACGAAGCATATCACGTGATTCGCCGGCTCCCAGTTGTGCAAAGCATGAATCGTGGCGTTGCCTGGCAACGCCAGACGCTCCAGCGCTATCGTGAGCGGGCGCATGCGCACTGCCACGCCGGCCCCGCTTGTGAGTCACAGACAACGCTGGACCGCGGCTAGGCAAGTTCTGGTTTCTGACACTAAAGTGAGGAAAATTGGCTTCTACCTCACAGGGGTTTTTTGCCTTCCTCTGGATCAACTTGTAGGAAAACAGGCTGAACTGGATGGACAGATGTCTTTTTTCAGCCTTATATAAACTTATGTTAAATTTAGTTTCCATTTGTTTCTAATTGTATAGTTTATTTTTCAGGTACCATAATGGAACTCTTTTGGACCAAAATATACATAAATCTAGCAATCAGCTGACCCTTCGAAAGCTCAAGGCGAGCCAAGCTGGAGAGTACTATTGCAAGGCTAAAAATGATGCAGGATTTGTAAAGTCCAGCCCTGCCAAGCTTACTCTCATTGGTGAGTTGAAATTTGGATGTAGAAAAATACTTGCAATTCAGAACACATTGAATAATGATGTTTAGCTAAATAGGTCTTAGAACTATTGCTTTTATGTGTTAAATTGTGCTTAACTTTATGTGTTTGTCTGATAAATGAGAAGACCTTATATTGTGATATTCTTTTAGATGTAAAAAAGACATTTTCTTCTTTATTTTTTTTTTCGAGTGCGTCTTTTGAATTGCTCGCTTGTCATAACCATTATTTGGTCAAATCCGCAATGAATCTAGTTGTATATGGTTGGCTTTAGTGTTGAATGCACGTTTTGTTTGTATACTGTCATACTAAAAATGACTCTTTTTCTACAGATCAGGATGCTCCTGCCTGCAATCCAAATCCAGAGATTCATCTCATCCAGCTTCCTCATGACTGTTTTCAAAATGCCACTAATTCGTTCTACTACAATGTGGGGAAATGTCCCTCTACATTTTGCCCTGGGGATCTGGACAATGGACTGAGATGCAAGGACACCGTGCCCTACTGTTGCGGGATTACTGAGACAGAAGTAAAAGAAGTCTCCTGTCAGGGTTATGTCCTCCCAATTAAAGTTGCTGTGCAGTGTGGTTGCTTAAAGTGTACAGACTCCAAAATAATTGTTCGTGGAAGGGCAACAGCCGCTGATACTGGAGAACCCATGCGATTTGGACACATATACATGGGAAATGCCAGGGTTAGCATGACAGGTTATAAAGGCACCTTTTCAATTCAGGTTCCTGCAGAAACAGAGAGGTTGGTTCTTACTTTTGTTGACCGGCTACAAAAATTTGTTAATACCACGAAAGTTCTTCCATTCAATAAAAAGGGAGGTGCTGTTTTTCACGAGGTTCTTCTTCTCAGGAGAAAAGAACCAGTAATTTTGGACTCTACAAAGACAAACCAGATATCTCTAGGAGATGTAGAAAATATTGACCCTATAGCTGAACTGGAAATTCCACCAAATTCTTTCTATCGACAAAATGGGGAGATCTACAATGGAAAAGTAAAGGCAAGTGTAACATTTTTAGACCCAAGAAACATATCAACAGCCAGAGCTGCACAAAGTGACTTGAACTTTGTCAATGAGGAAGGTGATACCATGCCACTACGCTCATATGGGATGTTCTCAGTAGATTTTACTGATGAGAAAGCCATTGAATCCCTGAACGCTGGAGCAGTTAAAGTATACCTTGACTCTTCCCAAGTCAAAATGTCAGAGCACCTTGAAAGCATGAAATTATGGTCTCTAAATCCAGAAACTGGACTTTGGGAAGAAGAAGGAGACTTTCAACAGGCAAGAGTTCGACGAGGTAAAAGAGAGGAGAGGACCTTTCTTGTAGGCAACATGGAAATTAGGGAAAGAAGATTGTTTAACCTGGATGTTCCTGAAAGTCGAAGATGTTATGTGAAAGTTCGTGCATATAGAAGTGAAAGGTTCTTGCCAAGTGAACAAATAGAAGGTGTAGTGGTAAACCTAATCAACATGGAACCTATGTCTGGATTTGCATCCAATCCTCGAGCTTGGGGACGTTTTGACAGTGCTATAACTGGTCCAAATGGGGCGTGTTTACCTGCATTTTGTGATGACAGAAACCCAGATGCTTACTCTGCATTTGTAACTGCCACTTTACTAGGAGAGGAACTGGAAGCAGTTGAATCTTCTCCAAAGTTTAACCCAAATAAAATTGGTGTCCCACAACCCTACCTAAATAAACTGAATTATAGAAGAACAGATCACGATGATCCTAAAGTCAAAAAGACAGCTTTCAGCATCAGTGTGGCCAAACCAACTTCAAATGTTGCTGAGGAGAGCAATGGCCCTGTTTATGCCTATGACAAACTTCTAGAGTGTGAAGAGGCCCCTTATAGTGCTGGACATTTTAGATTTTACAGAGTAGAAGGTGATAGATATGACTTCAACACTGTATCATTTAATGAAGATGACCCAATGAGCTGGACTGCAGATTACTTAGCCTGGTGGCCCAAGCCAATGGAATATAGAGCTTGTTATATGAAAGTTAAAATTACTGGGCCTCAGGAAATTATTGTAAGGTCTCGAAATATGGGTGGCACACATCCACAAACAGTTGGCCAACTTTATGGAATTCGAGATGTACGGAGCACCAGAGACTTGGAAGAATCCAATCTCTCAACAGCATGTGTGGAATTCAAATGTAGTGGTATGCTGTATGATCAAGACAGGGTGGATCGTACACTCGTAAAGATTGTCCCTCAAGGAAGCTGTCGGAGGGACTCCATAAACAGCATGCTTCATGAATATCTTGTCAATCATCTTCCAATGGCAGTTAACAATGACACCAATGAGTATACTATGCTTGCTCCTCTTGACCCACTTGGACATAATTACGGCATTTATACAGTTACTGATCAGGATCCAAGAACAGCTAAGGAGATTGCCCTTGGTAGGTGCTTTGATGGCTCATCTGATGGGACTTCGAGGGTGATGAAGAGTAATGTAGGAGTTGCCCTTAGCTTTAACTGTTTGGATCAGGATGTCGGGCAGCAAAGTGTCTTTCGTGGGAATGGACTAGCAGCTTCAAGTGCATCTAGACAGGGAGGCAGAAATGCAAGGCAGCAAAGAGCAAGTAGTAGAAACAGGTCAACAGTCAGAATAACCTCTCTTTTAACAACAAGACAGCGCCGTTCAGATCAGTAAGAACAGAACAAATGCCAGAACAGGCTTCTACTACACTCCTTTACTTCATGGCTATAGGAGAGTTTTCAGAAAATTCCATACTCCAGTTTTTAATGTCATTTGCCAAGTTGAGATGTACAGAATTATAGCTGAATTTACTACATAATCAACATTTTTAATCTTGAAAAAATCAAACAATGAGAATTATCCTAATAAAATTGCAGCCAAGAGCTAAGATACAAAATCAACAGAAATATCTCCTATCTTTTACAAACGCCATTATTTTTGGAAATGTTGCTTCTTTTTAATCTTTTAATCAGTATGCTGAAAGATAATGAATGGTACACTTGAGTTTTGCCTACTTTAATGCTTATTTCATCTGACTTGTGGATCAGATTTAATGGCTTCCTTCTGTCATCCTTTGATTTGTATCTTTTAGCATCCAAAACTGCCTCTTCCCATTGGGAACTGATAAAATAATGTATCACTTATTTCCCACCACTTGACACTAGTACAAAGCAATAATATTTTTCCAGATGTGAGTCCCACTAAAGATTAACGTGGAAACCAGAACTCGAATGTGACCAATCTCTTCCATCCGAGAAACATAAATTACATCCAAAATATTTTACCATAACCCTAAAGTAAAATCCATATAATCTCTTAAAGGAGACAAAGTGTTCTAGAGACTGTATTTTCAGATTTCAGAACCAGAACAAAAAGGTCACATATGCATTTGATAAATGCAGTATCGTACAATTTACATAACTATTTTACTAAAATCTTAAAGGGGTTTTCCAATATTGCTATGGTTTTAACAGATATGCAAATGCAGTTTATTACCTCATGTACATCTTCCCCATGCTTTTATTTACAATTTGGACTCTCCTGACCTTTTTTCACCATGTAAACCAATCCCTCTGGTTTGTCCCTATCCTGTATGTAGCATTTTCTGTTGCTGCATCCAACCAAACCCATGATGCTCCTCTCCTTTCTCTGCCACAGCTCCAGCACCGCCCCTAACAATGCCCAGCTACTTTATAGCTCCTCCCACCAGCTAGTTACATAGACACTCCCCTATCACTGCCCCTAACAACACCCAGCTAGTTTATAGCTCGTCCCACCAGCTAGTTACATAGACACCCTCCTACAACAGCCCCTAACACCCAGCTAGTTTATAGCTCATCCCACCAGCTAGTTACATAGACACTCCTCTATCACTGCCCCTAACAACACCCAGCTACTTTATAGCTCCTCCCACCAGCTAGTTACATAGACAATCCATAATCACTGCCCCTAACAACGCCCAGCTAGTTTATAGCCCCTCCCACCAGCTAATTACATAGACACCCTCCAACAGCCCCTAACAACACCCAGCTAGTTTATAGCTCCTCCACTAGCTAGTTACATATACACTTCCCTATCACTGCCCCTAACAATGCCCAGCTAGTTTATAACTCCTCCCACCCCGCTAGTTAAATATACACTCCCCAATCACTGTCCCTAACAACACCCAGCTAGTTTATAGCTCCTCCCACCAGCTAGTTACATAGACACTCCCCTATCACTGCCTCTAACAACTTCTAGCTACTTTATAGCTCCTCCCACTGACTAATTACATAGACACTCTGCTATCACTGCCCATCCCACCCAGCTAGTTACATAGACACTCCCCTATTACTACCTATAACAATGCCCAGTTAGTTCATAACTCCTCCCACCCAGCTGGTTACATGAACACTCCCCTATCACTGACACACCCATAACATGGCAGGAAATAAGAAAGAACTACATGGTCATGTGACCACAGCCCAGAAGGGGAGATAGGAGCAATAAAGGTAAAAGAAATACGTTACAAAATGACAGCTACTTTCATAAATGATTAGTTAGAAGGATGTAGATGCAAACCAGAAAACCCCTTTAAGTTACTTTTCCAGACAAATGTATCAAAAAATGTTTCTATAATATTCCCAATAAAACAAAGCTGTTTTCTATTACCAACTCAAAATAAGGTGAACTGGAATTAAACTGACTTTACAATGAGCAGAGCAAGTTGTGGCCATAGGCTTGGGAGTGGAGTGGCTATTTGCCAACATTAATGAGTAGGAAACATGGTTTCAATCAATGTTCAATGAAAATGTGCTATGGCTATCTGTTCAGTTATACATATTGGTTGCTTCCTTCCTTGAATTGGCTGTTTCCCTGTGGAAGATTCTTCACATTAAATTTTTAATCTGTAATACTGTACTTGAAAATGTAAATAGCATTTTATTTATTTTATTTTTTATTATTTCTTGTAATTGAACGTGACTGAATTTTTATTTTTTTTTGCTTTACTGGATAATGTGGAGGCAGTAAAATGTTACTGTAATTATTAAAACAGCGAAGTATTAAATATATCCTGACTGAAGACGAGTTAGTGTGTGGAAGTCAAACCATTTTCAGATATTGTGCCTTATAAAGGTTTTGGCCAAGAACAATGGAAAAATACACTTCTGTAGCTATAATGTTAGACTGTAGAGTTCAGTAAAAAAATACAGAAATAACTGATGACATTATAGTTCTCTCCACTGATATCTGCAGTTCTTACAACAAGCCTGAGGGTGTAGTTTTAAGTTGTTCAAAAGTTGCAATCCTCCTCTGGGTTGTGAAGACATCCGATATGCGTCAACAGAACTAATGGAGTTTTTTGTATCCACAAGTTTGTACTGAATAGTCAAAAAATGCTCTTGGATTTTATCGACTTGTGCTGGACTCTCTACACAATCCTCCTCTGGCTCTGGTATCATAGAAGCACAAACGACCCATCTGTCTCCAATGAAGACTCCAGTATTTTAAATGGCACACTGTAGGTTTGCCATTGGGACCTTGAAATGCAATGGCCCACAGAAGAAGTGTGTGGAGAATGGGGGTTGTAGTTGAGATTGGTAGTACTCACATACCACAGTGTCACTCTGTCCACTCTGGTACTTCTTAGGGCAGTGATGGTGAACCTTTTAGAGACCGAGAGCCCAAACTGCAACCCAAAACCCACTTATTTATCTCGAAGTGCCAACACGGCAATGTAACCTGAATACTACAGTCCAATACAGTATATCTTCCATGTACTTTATAATTTAGCTATAATAGCCTGCCTGCATTCAGTGCGCTGCCTGTGCTGTTCATAGTGCAACCTGTGCTGATGAATGGCAGGACAAGTCTAAGACATTGGTACACCATAGACTTTTTCCAGGGTGCAGGTGCCCACAGAGAGGGCTCTGAGTGATGCCTCTGGCACCGGTGCCATAGGTTCGCCACCACTCCCCTAGGGCCATGCAGTGACTAGGGCATACAGTAGTATTGAGATACCTAGTTGGGGTGCCGTTGATGGTAGATGAATTGGTTGGGTGCAAAAATGGATATACAAAATGGCAGCACTAAATTCTTCAAACAAGTAATGACATTTACTCAACCAACATTGTGACGTTTCGACTCCATGAGTTAGCAAAGGTGCCTTGCAGCGCTGGGGTCCTAGGTTCTAATTGACCAAGGACAACATCTGCATGGAGTTTGTATGTTCTCCCGTGGTACTCCTTTTTCCTCCAAAAATCCGAAGACATACTGATAGGTACTCCATTGGGGACAGTGTGATGCAAATGTCTGTAAAGCGCTGCAGAATATAGTAGCATTATAAAATTGCATTAAATAAATACATTAAAAAATATTACTCCTCCTCTCTAAAGACACTTTGCAGTCTCTCAGCAGAACCTCAGGCTTGCATTAAGGGTTTTGTTAAGTCCTTCTGCCGTTTCCCGATTGAGGGGATACGGATGGCCAATCCATCTCAAAATATGGAGGATGTTTTCAAAAGATTCCATTCCACAGCAGCAAAGTCTTTCTGCCATAAACGGGCACGATACCTTGCTGTCTGAGTCCAATGCATAGTTTTGTGACGTCTAGACCTTCTAGTCTTCTCTCTGGAGGACTCTGATATTATGGCTGCTTCCTGGACAGTTTTAGGCTTAGAAACTAGGATTCTCTAAACTTGGGCCTAGTTGTGCAGGAAGCCTCTTACACACATCTTTCCTCCAAGCAGCTTCAGACTAGACTCTCTCTCTCTCTCTCTCTAGCAGTGGCGGACCTTACGGAGAAATTTCCCGGGGGGCCATCTGGGCCCTCCTTATTGCCAGCAAGTGGAAGTTTTTGTGGAAGTATTTTGTACTGCTGGCAGTATTTTGTGATGGACTGTGGTATTTAGCTCTGTTGGGGCGGTATAATGTGCCACAATATGGTATTGCTGGCTCTGCCTTCTATCAATTTGGACCCAACTACAAAATGGGGCCACTTTTAGTATTTTTTCCAGGGCCATTTTAAGTTCCCAGTCCGCCCCTGCTCTCTAGCCAGGGGGCACAGCTGGTCTGTCATCCTGACAACCTAACACAGTTTTCCAAATTATTAACCATATGTTGTCCATACTGTGCTATTAAGTGTACTTTACATAACAATTCGCCACATTTAACTCTACTTTAACTCTACCTCTAAAGAAATATTTCATTATCTTTGTTTATAATAATTAACTCTTTATAGTAGTCCTTCTGTTTTGTATGAAGAGGTGGTCGAGGTGGCCCTACCCCTCCATTTAACTTTATGAGACTGCCAGAACTAGCTGGAGGGCCAATGTAGCAGAACTGACTTGGACTGTTAATGCACCAGAGCTGAAACCTGTCCACAGGTTGTATCTGGAATTGCAGCACAGTCTCAATCACATCAATGGAAATAAGATGCAGTATCAAACACAACTTGGGGGCAGGTGTGGTACTGTTTTTGGAGAGCACTCATGCTTTCTAATTGGGCAGTGTTCCCCAACTCCAGTCCTCAGGGCCCACCTAACAGTCATGATTTGAGAATATCCCACAGAATGAATACCTGAGGTAAGTCCTGATGCAATGAAACTTATTATATCACCTGCTGAATACTAAGAAAATCCTGAAAACTTGACCGTTAGGTGGGCCCTGAGGACTGGAGTTGAGGAACACTGTAATAGGGTACAACCTAAAGTCCTCTTTTTCTGAAAAATAGGAGCAGTATGAGATCACAGACTAACCCAATCCAATCTATTTTCGTGACATGACCCCTGTATATAGTATATACACTTTATTCATGTTCTGCTCCAGAGATAAACTTTTAAAAATGGAGGCGGAAGTTGCGTAAATGTCATTCAGAACACAACCTCATGAGTCAACTTTAGAATCAGCTGCATTACTCACATACTTTCCCATTCCCAGGATGTCTCCTTTACGTTACTCCTTGTTGCAGTGACTATGTTCTGCTATGGAAAATCCAAAAAGGATGCTGTCCTGTGAAGAGAAATATACATTTTTTATTCCTGCTCTAGTGGAAACATCAATGTTCCTGGAATTCTCATGACTATTGCTATGCTGAGATGTCCATAGAAAAACAAACTGAAAGCTGGTCAATTTAGACAGGCAATAGTTAATTCATTTAATCTAATTTGTGCATCTCTCACTTTTTAATGGAATGCCGTCCCATGACCCTGTCCACTGTTCTGCAGCATCCTGTGACATTACGTCCATTTGCTTTCAGTCTCGTCTTCCTGTAGAGTGAATGCCCATCTAATTAGCACTGGTGGAGAGAAGGCGCAGCCCTATTATCCTCTGCATCTTCAGTAGCAAAGCAGCAAAATTCTGGCGGATGCATAAACAATGTTTGTGCTGACAGGTCAACAGCGCGGGCGCTGGCTATTCCACTCCTAGTGTAGCGCATCAATTTGTAATTATTTCTGCTAGTGACTGTTAGGGACAACAGTAACCTGTCAGGTGTAAAAATACTGCACAAGCCCTTTTACTAAAGAAATATTTAGGCGGACATTACATTCATTGCTATCAAACTGTAACAGTGGCTGCTGTGCGCCACTGTTCCCCTGCTTACGGCTGTGGTCCTGGGCGCCGTGTTCAGCGGTGATCTGCTTCCTATGCTTCCCATTCATTGCTGCAGTCCTGGGTTCTGTCTGTGTAGTGCTGTTTCAGGATCTGCTCCACAGTTTCCATTTAGCCCTGGCTGCAACATGCCTGCTGCTTGTAACCTGCATCTCTTCCTAGGGGCACCCTAAAGGATCATGTGATGTGGGTTGGATCATGTGAAGTGGTTGACCAATCCTGGCTGTCCAGCACATTTATAAGTGGTTCAGCCCTCTTCCCAGATGCCTCAGTGTCAAAGTCCTTGTGTCTTGCCTTGTCTGAACAGAAGGATATTTGAATTCAATACCTTAATGCCCAAGGGACTCAACGCAGAAATGGAGGTATTCGGCTTCCTATAGTATCCCTCAGTCGAATTGGGGCGGGTGCCCTTTGGGGTCAAACGTCATGGTCAGGCTGATAATTACCAGCACCGTGATGCTTCTCCCTGAGAGGCCCCTGCCCCTACTATCACTCTTCATTCCTGCAATCAGAAGAAAAATATGTAATGAGAAGAAAACTACAAGAAAAAATGAAAAAAGAGAAAATAATAATAAAAATAAAAATAGGATAAAAAAAATAAATCAACACTATAGGAGTGAAGAAGCAACTATACCCACCTGTTGATATCAACCTATAATATTGAGATAAGAAGAGAGGTCACCTAAAAAAGAAGTAAAATAGAAGAAAAACACAGGAATAGAATAGTAAAAATAGTATGTACATAAGAACGACTAAATAAACATATATCCCGAAAAAAATAATCAATAAAAATAATAAAAACACAAGAAATAATAATAATAAAAAAAGAAAAAAACAGGAGAATATAATAATAATGGAAAGACCTAAAAATAAACCATTAAAAAATCATAACAGATACACACAAGTAGACAGCACACATGCTATACTACATACCACATATAAGGGATAAGAGATATCAATTTCAAGCATGGGGAAATATAAATATAAACATAAGAGATAATGAACAATAAGATAGGAGGAATATTTGTCCCAACCTCTATGTAACCCTATGGAACATATATGCTTCACATAGCAGATAGCTATATATAAGATAGAAAATTATATAGATACAACTCTATATATAAGAAATAACCTATATATATATATATATATATATATATATACAGTACAGACCAAAAGTTTGGACACACCTTCTCATTCAAAGAGTTTTCTGTATTTTGATGACTATGAAAATTGTAGATTCACACTGAAGGCATCAAAACTATGAATTAACACATGTGGAATTATATACTTAACAAAAAAGTGTGAAACAACTGAAAATATGTCTTATATTCTAGGTTCTTCAAAGTAGCCACCTTTTGCTTTGATTACTGCTTTGCACACTCTTGGCATTCTCTTGATGAGCTTCAAGAGGTAATCACCTGAAATGGTATTCCAACAGTCTTGAAGGAGTTCCCAGAGATGCTTAGCACTTGTTGGCCCTTTTGCCTTCACTCTGCGGTCCAGCTCACCCCAAACCATCTCGATTGGGTTCAGGTCTGGTGACTGTGGAGGCCAGGTCATCTGACGTAGCACCACATCACTCTCCTTCTTGGTCAAATAGCCCTTACACAGCCTGGAGGTGTGTTTGGGGTCATTGTCCTGTTGGTAAATAAATGATGGTCCAACTAAACGCAAACCGGATGGAATAGCATGCCGCTGCAAGATGCTGTGGTAGCCATGCTGGTTCAGTATGCCTTCAATTTTGAATAAATCCCCAACAGTGTCACCAGCAAAGCACCCCCACACCATCATACCTCCTCCTCTATGCTTCACGGTGGGAACCAGGCATGTAGAGTCCATCCGTTCACCTTTTCTGCGTCGCACAAGGACACGGTGGTTGGAACCAAAGATCTCAAATTTGGACTCATCAGACCAAAGCACAGATTTCCACTGGTCTAATGTCCATTCCTTGTGTTCTTTAGCCCAAACAAGTCTCTTCTGCTTGTTGCCTGTCCTTAGCAGTGGTTTCCTAGCAGCTATTTTACCATCAAGGCCTGCTGCACACAGTCTCCTCTTAACAGTTGTTGTAGAGATGTTTCTGCTGCTAGAACTCTGTGTGGCATTCACCTGGTCTCTAATCTGAGCTGCTGTTAACCTGCGATTTCTGAGGCTGGTGACTCGGATGAACATTTCCTCCGCAGCAACAGTGACTCTTGGTCTTCCTTTCCTGGGGCGGTCCTCATGTCAGCCAGTTTCTTTGTAGCGCTTGATGGTATTTGCGACTGTACTTGGGGACACTTTCAAAGTTTTCCCAATTTTTCGGACTGACTGACCTTCATTTCTTAAAGTAATGATGGCCACTCGTTTTTCTTTACTTAGCTGCTTTTTTCTTGCCATGATACAAATTCTAACAGTCTATTCAGTAGGACTATCAGCTGTGTATCCACCTGACTTCTGCCCAACACAACTCATGGTCCCAACCCCATTTATAAGGCAAGAAATCCCACTTATTAAACCTGACAGGGCACACCTGTGAAGTGAAAACCATTTCAGGTGACTACCTCTTGAAGCTCATGAAGAGAATGCCAAGAGTGTGCAAAGCAGTAATCAAAGAAAAGGTGACTACTTTGAAGAACCTAGAATATAAGACATATTTACAGTTGTTTCACACTTTTTTGTTAAGTATATAATTCCACATGTGTTAATTCATAGTTTTGATGCCTTCAGTGTGAATCTACAATTTTCATAGTCATGAAAATACAGAAAACTCTTTGAATGAGAAGGTGTGTCCAAACTTTTGGTCTGTACTGTATATTTGGCCTTTATCTTTCTTATTTTATCTTAACTATTTTATTTTGTATTTACAATTCTGTTTATATTCATATGGCACACTTCGGATTCAATGCTGATTGTGTATAGGAAATTTGGAAGGTGAAGGGTTAAGTCCCTCCTCCTAGCATAACTATTCCTTTAAAAAGGCAAGAGAGTTGGGCGGACTCCTTAGCCACTGAGGAAGGGAGCAGTTTCAGACCCCCGAAATGCGTTTGGTGAGAAGTCCGCTCGCACAATATAGAAACAAGTTGTTTCAAAACATTGGATTACAGATCAGCGCTATTGGACTATCTGTATCAAAGCTTCAAAGTCCCAAAGAGCAAATTGTAACATAAGTATTCGCAGCATATCAACACAAGCTTCCAGATTATACTAGCGCTGAGAGCGCCCGCAAGAGTAACAGGTGCCCACATGGGACGCCACGTGGGACGCTGTAAAGACGCTCAGGAGCGCGCGTTCGCAACTATACTGCATCGCCAGACCGAAGGCAACACAGGCATCACCCGCTCCTTCCAACAGCAGAGCTGCAAACAAGCTGCGAGAAACGGGTAAAGTACCTGGGGAAACGCAGACACGCTAGCATATTACCCTAAATGGGACTATTTATATAACTGAGGACAATTCATATAACTGAGAGGTGCAGTGTCTAACCATAACACAATATTAGAGTATAACTACCTTGCCTAAATATTGCAACAAGAAAAGTGGAACTATAAATCACATTAACGGCAAGGAATAATATATCTCCTATTATTGTACATTTTTTCTCCAGTTGAAAGAACACTGTACTTGATCACTTTGAGAGGACATCTCAAACAGCTATATGCTTTACATTGTATGCTTTATATTGCTATTATAAGTTCTATATTGCTTTTATACTCACCTTATAATTCTACCTGGTTCTTTTTTGACCATTTTTTGACTATTTTTGTCATTTTTTTAGCAATTTTTTATTTTTCCTACTTTTTAAACTTTTTAATTTATTGCAAATCCTTGTGAGCTATGTCAACATTTTAAGCATGACCGATTTATAATATAGATGTAAATGTTTCATTATATGCTATATCATTTTTAATTTATGTAATTTTACATCTAGAATATAAATTTAGGTTTAATAATAATAAAAAATATTTTTTACATTGATCTGGGAATGACTATATACTACTAGAACCCATACCTGTATACATATTAATATCTAATATACAATCCACGGACTACCAAAAAGAGTGTGCTCCACCCACTCTTTTATCTTTGGCACTCTTAGACAACCTATAGATACCTATTATCCAACCTTATATAACCTTAGATATCTATTATTCCTATTATTTCCTCATTGTCTTCAGCAAGCCATAATGATATCTTTTAGCTATATCTTCTCTCTGCAAGACAGACATCTTAGGTTCCTCACTTTTCTATCATTCTCTACCTCCCAGTGCCCCAACAGTGTAATCCTGCTGCTACCCCAATACTGTGTCCGCTGTGCTTCTCAATGTCACCAAATAGTACACTGCAAAAATAATAGTGCCACACAAATAGTCATCTCCATAGTATTAGTTCTCCCATTTGTAATTCTCACCCAGAGTGCCCTCATCTCATTTGTGATAGTGACAAAACAGTGATAATGCTCCCTGAGAGTGCCCCATTAATAGTAGTGCCCTCCATATTGTGCCCACTAATATTGCCCACCACACACAATCTCGAGTAATAATGCCTCCACAGTGCCCTCAGAAGTAATAACATGCACACAGCGACCCCAGTAGTAATAAAGCCCATTAGTGTTGAGCGAGCATGCTCGGCCGAACTAGCTGTTCGGCCGAGCATGCCTACGCTTGGGTCCGCTCGGTGTTCGGCCGAACACCGAGTGTACTCGAGCTCAATGCTCGAGTCTCTTCCCCGCACTGTAATGTACGCATTTGTACGCATTTTATATGCTAATGCGTACGCATTGTGCGCTAATGCGTACAAATTCAGTTAATTAGCATACTTTTACGAGTGAAAGGAGTAAAAGAGGAGAAGTCGCGATTGTGACCTTTTTCTATTAACCAGACACCCTCCCCTCTTCCGGGGGGTGCCTGGTTTAGTCCCATTGACTAACATTATGCTCGGGTGCTCGGCCGAGCACTCGAGCAACCCCTAGTGTTCGGCCAGAGCACCCGAGCATACGAGCACAGAGGTGCTCGCTCAACACTAAAGCCCATCCCTTATTACTACTTCCAGTAGTAATAAGGTTCCTCTACAGTGGCCAGAGTAGTAATAAGGTCCTTTCTAATGCCCCAGTATCTGCCCACATCACGCCCCGGTAGTATATAACACACCATAGTAGCTTTTAATATATATTTTACTCACTTATTTTACAGGCATTGTCATCACTCACTGTCCCCAGTGGAGCTCATAATCTAGATTCCCTACCAGCAGAGGTGTAACTAGGCTTTCCAGCACCCGGAGCATGTGTTCAGCATTGCACATTTTCCCTTACTGCTACCACACAGTACTAATAATGCCCACATGGTGCCCCCTCACAGTAGTTATGCCTACATGGTGCACCCTCACAGTAGTTATGCCCAAATTGTGTCCCCTCACAGTAGTAATATCCACATTGTGCCTCCTTTACAGAAGAAATGCCCACATTGTGTGCTCTCACTACTGTTTTGCCCACATTGTGACCCCTTTACAGTGGCTATGCCCACCTTTGTGCCCCTTCACAGTAGTTAACCCATATTGTGCCACCTTCATAGTTATTTCCTCCTTATGGCTCCTTCACGGTAGTAATGCCCACCTTAGTGGCCCTTCTCAGTAGTTATTTCCACCTTTTTGCCCCTTCACAGTAGTTATGCCCACCTTTGTGCCCCTTCACAGTAGTTATGTCCTCCTTTTGGACCCTAGTGCTCTTTCCAGCTCCATAAAAAAACACACAAATACCTGTTTCCCTGATGATCTGCACATCCTGCGTTCCCCTGCAGCAGCACAACTGCACACACACATTGCATTGCTGGCTATGCAAGAGGCTGATTCCTGGGCTTTCACCGCTCCTCCGACATAGTAAGCAGCATGATAAAGTGGACTTCTGGGGAGTACCAGAGATCAGAAGAACAGGGAGCAGACAGCAAACGGCATCACCATGTAAATGAACCACCTGGCGGGTGCGCCTCCTCAGACTCCACTCCCAGGGCACGTGTCTCAGATGCGCCCCCCCTTGCCTCTGCCTACCAGTATGTCTTTGGAGTGTGGGAGGAAATCAAAGTACCTGGAGGAAACCCACACAAACGCAGGGAGAACATACAAATTCCATACAGATGTTGCTGTTGGTCAGATTCGAAAAAATACCTCTTGTAGTGTCCCAGTAGTTATAGTGTCCCAGTGTTGGTGACAAAACAAAAAAATCAAATTACCTCACTCTGGCTTCGTGCCATTGTCTATGATGCAGCCACAGTCCTCTTCGGGTCTGTGGCCTGAGCTGCCTGCATCCCAGCGCAAGTGATTGTGATAACATTGTCGTATTGCCTAAGACCCAACGAAATCAGACGTGAGGATATCATCACTTTGCAACCTCCTGCACCACTTTACTGCCTCATAGGCTTCAGCCCTAGTGGGCGGTGGCCTAATAGTGAGAACTTTTGCCACAGAAGCCCCTGTACCCCCTTCAAATGCACTGGAGAGACACCAAGTAAGATTATAGTTATTATAGTTATAGTTACTAGAGATGGGTCGTTGATCCAGGGAGTAATTCTGATTGCCTGATTGGAGTCGGGAAGGAATTTTTTTCCCTAAAGTGGGGAAAATTGGCTTCTACTTCACAGGGTTTTTTGCCTTCCTCTGGATCAACTTGTAGGATAACAGGCTGAACTGGATGGACAGATGTCTTTTTTCGGCCTTATAAACTATGTTACTATGTATATTTCACTTAGTGATCTGTTGCTTCATTCTGCTGAAAATGGTCTTTGCCTATCTTTGGTTTAGGTCAATGATGAGGCTTTTGACAGGAAAAGAAGACCTGGGTAGAGAATCTGCATGTTGTCTACCTTGAAGTATTTTGGCATAGGCAGAAGCAATGTATTCCAGACTATGTGACTAGTATTCCAGACATCCTCCACAATGGCCATTCCTGGTGGTAGCATACTCTCTGAATACTGTAGCACTCTAAAGCTATCTCCACATGTGACTGAAATGCTGAAGATAAGCTGTTGCTGAATTTCATTTGGCAAACCCATAATGTTTTACAGTACCAAAAGAAATCTCATGCTACGTAAAAAAAAAACTCAGCGTAATTTGACCTGCATGCGGGTTTGAAATGGGCAGCATGTCAGGTTCTGCTGAGGATGTCCACCGAATGTATTATTATACTGTATGTAATGGAGAGGTGATCTGTTGCTTCATTCTGCTGAAAATGGTCTTTAATCCATATGCACACAAGCCTCTCTGTGCACCCTTGCTCCTCCTGCTCCATCTTCCTGCGCCTCCCTCTCATTCTTGATTGACAGATTTCCAGGTTCCTGCAATATCATTTTGCTTGGCCAAGTCATTTAAGAAGTGGAGGGAGGGACTGGCAGAGGAAACATGAGGAGTAAAGGTGGCATGAGCCCACCCTTGGTGCACTTGCAGTATCCCAGAACAGGGTACCTGCAAATTGTTCTTGCTATATAATATTATGCAATGTTATTTAAATGAAATGAATGGGGCCGTTGGGTGTAATTACACCTACTCACCACTACCCCCGTGTCGTCCAGCATGTAAACAGTGAAGAGGAGGCAGCGCTGGTACGTCGCGCGCCTCCTCTTCAAACAGCTGATCGGCCGGGGTGCCAGGTGTCGGACCCCCGCCGATCTGATATTGATGACCTATCCTGAGGATAGGTCATCAATATATATAACTCAGAGAACCCCTTTAATGCTATTTAATACAGTGGGGAAAAATCGTATTTAGTCAGCCACCAATTGTGCAAGTTCTCCCACTTAAAAAGATGACATCATAGGTAGACCTCAACTATGAGAGACAAAATGAGAAAACAAATCCAGAAAATCACATTGTCTGATTTTTAAAGAATTTATTTGCAAATTATGGTGGAAAATAAGTATTTGGTCAATAACAAAAGTTCATCTCAATACTGTTATATATCCTTTGTTGGCAATGACAGAGGTCAAACGTTTTCTGTAAGTCTTCACAAGGTTGGCACACACTGTAGCTGGTATGTTGGCCCATTCCTCCATGCAGATCTCTTCTAGAGCAATGATGTTTTGGGGCTGTCGCTGGGCAAAACGGACTTTCAACTCCCTCCAAAGGTTTTCTATGGGGTTGAGATCTGGAGACTGGCTAAGCCACTCCAGGACCTTGAAATGCTTCTTATGAAGCCACTCCTTCGTTACCCTGGTGGTGTGCTTGGGATCATTGTCATGCTGAAAGACAAAGCTACGTTTCATCTTCAATGGCCTTGCTGATGGAAGGAGGTTTGCACTCAAAATCTCACGATATGATGGGGTGCCCCATTCATTCTTTCATGTACACGGATCAGTCGTCCTGGTCCCTTTGAAGAGAAAAAGCCCCAAAGCATGATGTTGCCACCCCCATGCTTCACAGTAGGTATGGTGTTCTTTGGATGCAACTCAGCATTCAATCTCCTCCAAACACAACGAGTTGTGTTTCTACCAAACAGTTCTACTTTGGTTTCATCTAACCATATGACATTCTCCCAATACTCTTCTGGAACATCCAAATGCTCTCTAGCAAACTTCAAACAGGCCCGGATATGTACTGGCTTAAGCAGGGGGACACGTCTGGCACTGCAGGATCTGGGTCCCTGGCAGTATAGTGTGTTACTGACGGTAGCCTTTGTTACGTTGGTCCCAGCTTTCTGTAGGCCATTCACTAGGTCCCCCCCATGTGGTTCTGTGATTTTTGCTCACAGTTCTTGATCATTTTGACCCCACGGGGTGAGATCTTGCGTGGAGCCCCTGATCGAGGGAGATTATCAGTGTGTCAAGGTTGGGATAAACAGACAACAGAGGAGCGTGTGCCCTGAGCTTACCCAACCCTCTGTCCCTGCCTATTGCCTCACCCACGCTAAACCGTGGGGCGACAACCATGAGGACTGCTAAATACACTGTATAAGGTGCAGGGAACAGGGACAACAAACAAGACAGACAAAACACCAAATGGATAGTCAGGAAGCCGCGTCAAAACCATGAATAACAAAGTACAAAATCGGAAGACGGTAGAGTAGTCAAATACGAGCCGAGGGTCAAATAAGAAGTCAGGATACACAATACAACGCAAGCAGGAATAGCAAGGATTTAGCAAAAACCAGCAAGGAGCAGAGAGAAAGATAGGTATATAAGCAGGAAGATATCCCACCCCCAGGTTCTGAATGGACCAGATTCAGAGAAGCCACTCTGCCCAGCACCTGAGTATTAACCCCGAGTAGACAAACCAAACATGAAGCTGGGCGTTGGCTCTAAAACAACCCACAGTGTGAACATGGTTCAAGGCAAGGCGTAGGCACTAAACAGAAACACACAAAAACTCAGAATACCAAGCAAAACATAGAACCTATGTTCTCCGATGACCAGACCTGACAGTACCCCCCCCTCCACGAGGGGCCTCCGGACCCTTAGACCCTAAAGATGGTTTAGACGGATAGTCCCGATGAAAAGATTTAACCAATCGTGGAGCATGAACATCCCTAGCAGGGACCCAGGATCTATCCTCAGGACCGAAACCCTTCCAATGAATGAGGTATTGAAGAGAGTTCCTGACCAGTCTGGAATCGACAATCCTCTCTACCTCATACTCGAGATCACCCTCCACCACTGATGGCGAGGGAGGGTCAGGGAGGGGTACCACAGGATCCACATAGCGTTTCAACAGACTCTTGTGAAACGTATTGTGAACCCGCCAGTCAGAGGGTAACGCCACCTTGAACGATACAGGATTAATAACGTGAGTTACGGTAAACGGACCAATGAACCTAGGAGCCAATTTCAGAGACGGAACTTTCAACTTAAGGTTCTTAGTAGACAATAGGACCTTGTCACCCACAACAAAAGTTTCTGAAACAGTACGTCTACTTGTGGATGAATGGACCATTAAACTTTGTGCTCTTTTCAAGTTCTGCTGAACTTGCGACCACACTGTGCACAGTTGGTTAGTTATGGACTCAGCACGAGGGGTATCCGAAACTGACGATGACGAGAAGGAAAACCTGGGATGGAATCCATAATTACAGAAGAAAGGAGATGTGAGTGTGGATGAACTAGTGTGATTGTTGATGGCAAACTCTGCTGACGGAAGATATGAGACCCACAGATGTTGACAGTCAGAAACAAAAAGACGAAGGTACTGGATGAGCTCTTGATTCATCATCTCCGTCTGCCCATTAGTTTCGGGATGGAAGGCCGAGGAAAAGGACAATTTTACCTCAAGCTTAGAACAGAAAGCTCGCCAAAACTTAGCCACAAATTGTACCCCCCTGTCAGACACAACCTCATCAGGAATACCGTGGAGACGCACAATATGTTGAATAAATAGATCTGCCAATTCCTCTGCTGAAGGCAGCTTCTTTAGCGGAACAAAATGGCCCATCTTAGAGAAACGATCCACCACCACCCATATAACAGAGAACCCTTGAGAGAGTGGCAGATCGGTAAAAAAATCCATAGACACGTTAGACCAAGGCCTGTCTGGCACTGGAGCGGGAGAAGAGGTCCCTCAGGACGTCTCCTGGGGACCTTTCCTCGCGCACAGACCTGACAAGCTAAAACAAATGCATGAACGTCAGTATTCATATGTGGCCACCAGTAGTTTCTTTTCAATAGATCTAGTGTTCCCCGAACACCTGGATGACCTGCTAGTACGGAACAGTGTGTCTCCTCTAACACTCTCAATCGAAGGGACAAGGGAACAAACATTTTGCCTTCCGGAAGGTCTCTTGGGGCAGAATTTTGTTTGGAGCGAATTTGATCTGAGAGGTGAGAGGAGATGGCTGCCAAAACAATACCAGCAGGTAAGATGTTACCGGGTTCCGACTCAGGACCCTCAGGGACACCAAAACTCCGAGACAAGGCGTCAGCCCTGACACTCTTGGTACCAGGTCGGAAAGTGACCACAAAATTAAAACGAGAGAAAAACAACGCCCATCTAGCTTGACGGGCATTGAGACGTTTTGCATTCTCCAAGTACACAAGATTTTTGTGATCTGTGATCACTGTCACTGGGTGAAGAGCTCCTTCCAGGAAATGGCGCCACACTTCGAACGCCCATTTGATGGCAAGGAGCTCGCGATTCCCAATATCATAATTCCTTTCACAAGACGAGAATTTCTTGGAAAAGAATGCACATGGTCTGAGGTTAGTGAGAGCAGCTGATCCTTGAGATAAAACTGCCCCTACACCAACCTCGGAAGCATCTACCTCAACAATAAATGGCTGAGAGAGATCAGGTTGAATTAATACAGGCGCAGAGGAGAACGCTTTCTTGAGTTCCTCAAACGCAGAGTACGCAGCAGGAGACCAGTTACTGGGATCAGCCCCCTTGCGGGTAAGATCCGTGAGTGGCTTGGCAATTACGGAAAAGTGCTTGATAAAATTCCTGTAATAATTGGCAAAACCAAGAAAACGTTGAAGGGATTTTAAATCCGTGGGCCGAACCCAATCCGCGATTGCCTGAACCTTACACGGATCCATCTGAACCTCGGAAGGAGTGACCACATAACCCAGGAATGAAACTTTTTGTACACAAAAAATGCATTTTTCTAGTTTAGCAAACAGAGAGTGATTACGCAGACGGGACAACACCAGACGAAGATGTTTACGATGTGAATCAAGATCAGAAGAAAATATCAGGATATCATCCAGATAAACCACCAAAAAAAACCCAATACAGTCATGAAAGATATGATTCATAAAACCTTGGAATACAGCTGGGGCATTGCTTAAACCAAAAGGCATAACCAGATACTCAAAATGTCCCAGAGGCGTATTAAAAGCTGTCTTCCACTCATCCCCTTCCCGGATCCGAATCAGGTTACAAGCTCCCCGTAGATCTAACTTGGAGAACCAGTTGGCCCCCGGAACCTGATTCAAGAGGTCCAGGATGAGGGGAAGCGGTCCAGAGTTTTTAACAGTGATTTTATTAAGTTCACGGTAGTCAATACATGGTCTCAAACCCCCATCTTTTTTCTTAACAAAAAAGAAACCAGCCCCCGTAGGAGATTCGGAAGGCCGAATGTGTCCTATAGCCAAACTCTCATCGATGTATTGTTTTAGAGACTCTCTTTCTGGCACAGACAGATTATAAATCCGACCCTTAGGTAACTTGGCATCAGGTAATAGATCAATCTTACAATCAAAGTCTCTGTGTGGAGGCAAGACTTGAGACAGAGGTTTCGAAAAAACATCTGCAAAATCTGAAATAAACTCCGGGATCTCAGAATCACATACATTGGTAGAACAAAGGGAAACTTGAGACATATGGGCCTTACACTGAGGGCCCCAGTGAACTAATTCCTGACTCACCCAATCAATAACCGGATTGTGCAGCTGAAGCCAAGGAAGACCCAGAATAACAAAGTACAAAATCGGAAGACGGTTGAGTAGTCAAATACGAGCCGAGGGTCAAATAAGAAGTCAGGATACACAATACAACGCAAGCAGGAATAGCAAGGATTTTGCAAAAACCAGCAAGGAGCAGAGAGAAAGATAGGTATATAAGCAGGAAGATATCCCACCCCCAGGTTCTGAATGGACCAGATTCAGAGAAGCCACTCAGCCCAGCACCTGAGTATTAACCCCGAGTAGACAAACCAAACATGAAGCTGGGCGTTGGCTCTAAAACAACCCACAGTGTGAACATGGTTCAAGGCAAGGCGTAGGCACTAAACAGAAACACACAAAAACTCAGAATACCAAGCAAAACATAGAACCTATGTTCTCCGATGACCAGACCTGACACAGTGGTCTTGTATGTCTTCCATTTTCTAATTATTGCTCCCACAATTGATTTCTTCACACCAAGGTACTTACCTATTGCAAATTCAGTCTTCCCAGCCTGGTGCAGGTCTACAAGTTTTGTTTCTGGTGTCCTTCGACAGCTCTTTGGTCTTCACCATAGTGGAGTTTGGAGTGTGACTGTTTGAGGTTGTGGACAGGTGTCTTTTATGCTGATAACAAGTTCAAACAGGTGCCATTACTACAGGTAATGAGTGGAGGACAGAGGAGCCTCTTAAAGAAGAAGTTACAGGTCTGTGAGAGCCAGAAATCTTGCTTGTTTGTAGGTGACCAAATACTTATTTTCCACCATAATTTGCTAATAATTTCTTTAAACATCAGACAATGTGATTTTCTGGATTTGTTTTCTCATTTTGTCTCTCATAGTTGAGGTCTACCTATGATGTCAATTACAGGCCTCTCTCATCTTTTTAAGTGGGAGAACTTGCACAATTGGTGGCTGACTAAATACTTTTTCCCCCACTGTATGCATATGGATTAAAAGTATTTTTCTTCAGGATGAAACAACAGATCGCTAAGTGATAGACATTATCACATTCAGTGAGCCATCCCTACAAGACATTGTGCCTGGTTTTATAGTGAATTTCCTGGTGACACACTCCCTTTAAAACTGATATGGTGCTAAAGTCTATGCAGTGTCGCTCTAGTATTTTGCAGTGCTACTGCTAATGCCAGCATAACAATGTTGTACTGTAACTTTAAACTTGAGTTGCTGGCTTATTCATTGACTGAGAGTGTGGTAGAAGGAAGGTAAGTCTACAAGTTTGCTAGGTCAGTCCAGGGAGCTTGATTACCAAAGTCTCTAGCGACCTATATACAGATGTACAGGAGGTGTAATATACTGTGCATGAGGGTAAAGCTTCAGCCAGGGGCATAACTACCTCTTCTACTGGAGGTGAAAACTTGGTCAGGACTCTACCCTCTAAAGGAACAACTTTTAGCAAATGAGGCAGTGGGAAAAAACGGCCCAAGTGTCATTGAAAAAGGGTTTCGGCAGAAACCCTTCTGTCCTGTGTGGGGGGGCCTGGTTTGGTCTTTGCTATGACATACCTCCCAACTTTGGAAATGGACAAAGAGGGACAAATGGTGCACTTTGCGCGCCGCTGCAAATTTTTTCGTCATTAGGCCACACCTCTAACTATACACCTAATCCCACCCAGTCCCCTTACTGCCCCACATAGTAATTATTCCCCAGTTATGTGCCCCCAGTAATATGACCAGCTGTGCCCCCAGTAATATGCTCAGTTATGTGCCCTCAGTAATATGCCCAGTTATGTGCCCCCAGTAATATGCCCAGTTATGTGCCCCCAGTAATATGCCCAGTTATGTGACCCCAGTAATATGACTAGCTGTGCCCCCTGGTAATAGGCCCACATTTGTGCTCCCCAGTAATGTTGTGCCCCCTGTAACTTGTCCACATTGTGCCCCCAGTAATATATTGTCAATATTAGCAATATGCCGACATTGTGCTCTGCAGTTTATGTTGTGCCCCCAGTAATATGCCCCCCTTGTGCCATTCACAGAAAGTTGAAAAAATAAACACCATAATACTTACCTTCTTCCTAGCAGCATCACCAGAAGGACATCTCCTTCTGTAGTATGGAGGGGGCGGAGCCAATGCTGACTGATGGCCTGCCCCGCCACCCGCCCAGACCGGAGGTTTGGAGAGCCACCTGGAGGTACGGAGAGCCTGCAGGGAGGATGGGCGGTAGAACGGATGAAGCAGCAAGCCAATGTTGGCTCTCTGCTTCATCACCATTCAGGCAACTGTCTATGAATCCTATGGACGCAGGGACAGCTGCCAGAAACCAGGACATACCTCCTCCGTACCGGGACAGCGGGACAGCCACTGTAATCCGGGACAGTCCCACTGAATCCGGGACAGTTGGGAGGTATGCTATAGGGCCTTACTTCTCTATGTATGCCGCTGGCTTCAGTTATAGACTAGTGATGAGCAAATCGATTCATACAAATTGAATTCATTTAAAAATCAGCCTCCTTGAGCTTAAGAGGCTCCCCTCCTCCTCGATTTGTACTACTCAATTTGCTTATCACTAATAGAGACCTCAGAGCATTTGTCTAGGTATAAAGGCTTCCAGCCCCTGTTTATATCCCTGCTGCTTGAGAGTCAGTCTGCACCGCAGAAGGAAACACTCACACAGTCTTGGATCTGTGATACACATTTCATATTGAACTGTAGAGAGCTTTCTACTTAAAAGGATTGTCCCGTTTTACTGTTTCCACAAGTTTGCTGTTTGCATAGCTCCAATATACTACTAGAATGTGAGTTATGGAATTAGAACTGTTTTTGCAATGCTTATCTTTGGTTTAGGTCAATGATGAGCAGGGGCGTAGCTAAAGGCTCATGGGCCATGATGCAAGAGTTCAGCTTGGGCCCCCCTTCCTTCAATGCTTTGTGACCAGGGGTGGAGAAGCACATAGCCTTCATGCTGCCTGAGGCAAAAATTGAAATGGCAACCCCTCCCCCCCCCATGCCAAATTCTTGACTGAACCCCATTCCCTCCAGCCAGAGGTGTAACTTGACCAGCATGCATTTTCTATAATACTGGTGTCTTCTTATGGGTCTTTGGGCCCCCTCAGACTCTTGGGCCCGGTAGCGACTGCTACCTCTGCACCCCCTATAGCTACGCCCCTGATGATGAGGCTTTTGACAGGAAAAGAAGACCTGGGTAGAGGATCTGCATGTTGTCTACAATTTGCAGTCAAGGGTGGTAAAACTTTAGGGAACCCCAATAAATGTTTCCCATTGCATGAAGCCAGTGCCTGACTGGGGTGCCTAGGGCCCACCAGTAAAATTTATTTTGGGGGTCCACTGAACGGATACATTCCAATATTACCTCCATAAACCCCTTCTTAACCTACCTTGAAGTATTTTGGCATAGGCAGAAGCAATGTATTCCAGACTATGTGACTAGTATTCCAGACGTCCTCCACAATGGCCATTAGTGGCGGTAACATACTCTCTGAATACTGTAGCACTCTAAGGCTATCTCCACATGTGACTGAAATGCTGAAGATAAGCTGTTGCTGAATTTCATTCGGCAAACCCAAAAGAAATCTCATCCTCATGCTTTGTAAGAAAACCACAATGTAATTTGACCTGCATGTAGATTTTAAATCGGCAGCATGTCAGGTTCTGCTGAGGATATCCACCATGGATGGATTTCATTATATGTAATGGAGAAGGTGAGAGCCACAGTCATTTCTGTGGCAAAAACCACAGTGGACTTATCTGCTATATTTTCAGTCAAATGTGGACTCTTCTACCTGTCCACCTGTCCACGTGTCTGTCTAGAGCCACAATGAAAACATTATGCAATCTGTCCGAGTTCAGGGACACGTAAAAAAGTTCAGAGTAAGATGATGGAAAAACACATGAAGAAACTGGAAGGAATGTAGACAGTCAGCATCGGCTGCAATACTGAAATATCATCGAACTGTCGATAACAAACAGTACAGACTACAAGAAATGTCATGGTACAAGAGGAATAGACAGACATGCAGTCCATTCTTTCCACATAAGTATGACCAGGAGACGCAGTGATCTGGATCTATCACAGTACATTCAGACTTGTCAGACCAAAGAAGAATTTATCATGTGCTGAGCACCTTACTGGATTAAGTGGTGTCTGCTTAAATTCCTATGGAACACCGCAACTGATGACAGCATAATGACATCATGTGCTGTGACACGGAGACACTACAGTATCTGTTTCCTATTTTCAGTCTAGCCGCTATAAACACGACAGATATTTTAGTCTGGTCAAATATATCGCATTTCACGTTAACTTGAGAACAAAGTATATCCAAAAATAAACTGTCTATACCTAACTTGGAATTTTACATGTTGAGGGACCAAGTAAAATGACTGTGTGGAATGAAATGTTAAAGTGGTTGTCACTTGAAGACAGTGTCTTATTATACACCCTATCGCAAAAACTATGGCCCAGATTTACTAATGTGTCTGCACCTAGAATGTATCTAAGAAGTGGAACAATTTGGCTCAGATTTGGTGCAACTAGGGTTTCTAAACTCATTCCGACTTACATTAGGCTTAGTGGGATAGGGTGGAGCTTCATGGGAAAGGGGCAGGGAAGGACTGGGAACTTAAAGTGGCATTGGAAAAAAATACTAAAAGTGGCCCCGTTTTGTAGTCGGGTCCAAATTAATGGAAGGCAGGGTCAGCAATACCATATTGTGGCACATTATACCACCCCAACAGAGCCAAACACCACAGTCCATCACAAAATACTGCCATCATCAGCACAAAATACATCCCCAAAAACTTCCACTGGCCAGCTTTGAGGAGGGCTCAGGTGGCCCCCATGGGCATCAGCCCACCGGGAACTTTCCCTGTAAAGTCTATGGCCAATCCCCTGGAAAAGGGCATGGTCTAAGATGCAACATTTTGCCCTAAAATTCTGCACTAGTAGTGGTATCGAGCTAAACAAAAGAGTCCATCCTACACCACATTTACGGTACTATCAAAGTGGATGAGATTTTAAGAAATTTCATCCACTTGCTGCATAAGAAAACCACTGGCCTGCCCGAGACCCTATGACAAATCTGGTGCAGGTCTAGACAGCGGGTCTATGTTAACGTCATTTATAAGAATAGAAAATCTAAGCCTATGATTTCAATGTTTGCTTCACTTACAGTAAACTATATTTACACCAGATCAGTGTCTAATGACAAAAAAACAGAGTGACGGCCCTCACACTGATGATTCCTAGGACCGAACAGTGACAGGAGGGTGCATCCTTTCTTCCCTGGGTGTACACCCTGATGTTGGAGTTCTACCCTGATGGTTATTAAGAAAGCCATCCTCAATAATTGGCATGTACTTGCCCAGGATGAGGTTTTGCAAGAAAGGACTCAGTATATGCCTATTGTGAGTTTTAGAAAAAGCAGACTATTAGGGACATTTTAGTGAAAAGTCAGTATAAGAAAAGGATTTGAATTGGTTGGGTAAAGGTGCCCCAGTTGGGAACTATAGATGTGGACAGTGTTCCATGTGCAGTTTTCTCTACAAAACACGGTACTTGAAACTTGGAAGTGTTGAACATTTGAGGCAATTCATTTTTTGTAAATCTCAGTTTGTAGTATATGTGATTTTTTTGTCCTTGTAATAGGTTTTATATATGCAAAACAATAAGGTGTTTATATATCAGGTTTAGAGAACATAGGTCTATTGAAACTCGTGTAGGAGCAACAAGATTGATTGAGCATATTCATAAGGTACATGGAGAGAGAAATGACATATTAAGATGTGCAGGAATTGAATTAGTGCGCACCCCTGAACGTGGAGGAGATAGGGAAGCAGCGTGGATTATTAAAACTAACGCCATGGGTCCTTTGGGTCTTAATGCCAAAAATGACCTTGCGGTATTCATATAATATATGTTACTTTAATTGATGTCTGTTGTCTAATGTAACCAAAGTGATCACGTCGGCGCCACGGAGGCCTGAGGAAGTGCAGAAGGTGCAAAACGGCTGTTGCCTGCCTGTGTGCTGTGCTGTACCCGCACCTATTGCCTGCTGTTTTTATGGAATAAAGCTGCAAGATTTATTTTGGTGAGTGCTGCCTGTTTCTTTTCTATTGGAACTTTACATTTGGGATCTATTTTTGGGCTGAGCACCACTTTTGCCACTACACTATTGGCGCATTCGAGATGCAATGTGAACTGTGACACTAGCGGTAGTGCCAACAGCACCTTCTGTTGTATTGTTTTCTTCCCTGATGGTAGTTGAGGAGCCCTTGGTGTTATGAGTTTGGTACGGGTGCAAGGCAGGAGATGTGGGTGATGTGCCCCTCAGTTCATGTTGGAGTCACCAGGCCAGTTATAAAAAAAATAGACAAATCTCTCTTTACTAAAGTGCAGAATGGGAGTTGTAGTACACTCAACGGTATCAAAACACAGTTCCAAACAATTCACAGTGCAAATCTTACCCAATAGCAATGTATAGATATGAGCAATGATGGTGGTTGTAATACTCCTTCTCCGGGCTTAGGGGTAACATGCCCCTATATTGATACGAGGAAGTACAGATGGGCATGGGATGGGATGGGCAGTGTTGGATTAAAATCAGTTGGGGATTCATATGCTTCTCTTTTTTATTTTTTTCACAGTATCCTGAGCTGTTTTAGACACACATATAAGAGTACCTAGTGCCTTGAGACAGTATTCACCCCCTCTTGGTGTTGTTCCTGTTTTGTTGCATTAAAACCCAGAATTAAAATGGATATTTTTTTTTACCATTTGATTTACACACCACTTTGAAGGTAAAAAACGCATTTTTTTTACTGTGATACAAACAAGACCAAAAAAAAACTGAAAAATGTACTGTGCTTAAGTATTAAATCCATTAAGTGTACTCACCACCACTTTACAACCAGGCATGGCCACCGCTCTGCTGACCTGCTGCCTAATTCCCTGGCGGTCCGATACCAGCATTTTTCCTCACCTGCTGCCAGATCGGTGTAGTTCACCTCCTTAACAGGCTTTGGCTGCCTCCTTACTGGCACTTCATCTCTCTGCCTATAGGGCTCTTAAGTGGCCAGCAAGCACACCTTGATCTACCCCAGCCAATGAATGGTCACCCTGGGGTGCCTAAGGCATCTTCCCCTCTCGAAAAGCACCTGAACGAAAGGTTCTAGTTTCTACAACTTTGAAAAGGCGGGCTGTTTCTATGTTCATCTGCTCGTGTACTGACTTCTGCTTGTTTCCTGGATTTCGTTCTTAGTAGCCTGATCTCTGCCTACCTTCCATTGTGACCCTTAGCTGCCCACCCTGATCTTAGATTGTTTATCACATGACATGAACTTTGCCTGCCCTGACCTTATCCTGTTCCTGACTACAATTTTGTCTGGTTCCTCGGTGCTCCATGAGGCAGAGAAACGTACAGAGTGTAGCAAGATCAAGTATTGGATATGTATAGCCAAAAGAGAGCTCCCTCATATCACCTTTAAAAATCAAAGTGCTATCAGAGGCAGCACATCTATAAAGTATCCAATTCTACAAACGTCCGCCATCTTAGACAGAGCCATAATATTAACATATCATGTTATAACTGCCAGGAAGGGATATAGTTTTATGAGCGAGAATATATATATACAGGACGTACAGTAATTATTTGCAATTATGTAAATCAGGGTCAAACTGCTATTTATATAATAATGCAGGAAGTCCGGTCTTTAAACATGGCGCCCGCTCGCACATGCAGCGGGCGCCATAGCCTCAGGGTTTCTGCTGTTTAAAATATCAGAGACCCGCGGTATATGTATGCGATCTGCCATAAGGCCGATTTCATAAGTTTTTCCCTTCAGGTGCCGAGGTCAAATGTGACCATGGCAGCTGAGCGGTCCGGAAGCGGACGCCGCTCACATCCACGCTTGTAACAGCGTTTGCTGGCTGAGATCGGGAAACCTGTTACAGTACACTAATATCAGAGAATGATCTTTGATTTCCCAGATGGATAATTGTTGTGGGGTGACCATGTAACCTTATACTTTGATCTACAGTGTTATGGATTAACCTTATATTTACATCTATAGTGACATGCATTTGACTACTTTAGTGAATTCTATTATATGTGCCTTTGAGGCATACTGTAGTCTGGGATATATTTAGCTCACTTTCTTGTGGCATTGCACTTATTTATATTTAGGGTGGGAGCATGTCTCTCTGATTACTTATTTAATTTACATATACTAAGTGCTCTGCTACAGGATAGTGAGAATCTCTCTCCATGCAATGTTCTTTCTGTATCTTGCTATATTTCCATCATGCCTACTCTCTAATTATATATTTGTAATGTAATTATGTATCTACTAAAAATTTATATTTAGTTTTATTATACAATTTTTGTACTACTTTCCCATAGCGTTTTGGTTCACAGTACACTAAAAGACTGAAGCCTCAAGCAGGCTTCGGGGTCTATTACAGGAATATCCCAATACAGGCTACTAGGTGGCAGCACTGTATTGTTATATTGAAAATTAAGTGTTCGATGATAACTATATAGCCATCAATGAATACAATGGGCAATCTAATGATTGCCAGTTATTGGGACTTAAAAAAAGTAAAAAAAAAAAAAAAATGTTTTTACAAATATTAAAAAATAAAAAGTATAAAAGTTCAAATCATCCCCCTTTCCTTAAAATACTTAACCAATAAAAAAAATAAACATCATGAGCATCGCCACATGTGAAACTGCCCATACAATTAAAGTATAACGGCCATGCATAATGTAGAGCGCATGCTGATGTACTCCAGACAGCGCTTTTATGAAAGAGGCAATAAAGCTCATACAGTTTTGGCTAGACAGCTCAGGGACACTGCAGCCAAACGTACTCCCCAGGCGGTGAAAGACTCTTCTTGCTGCCCCAATACCACCCCACCGCTATTGCTCGGTGTTTTTGGAAATATTATGCCCAATTATACAATCTGGACTGCACCAAACAACATCCTCCTTCACTGCCCCAAATACGGGAATATTTGACCACTTGTTGCCTCCCTAAGCTCCCATCGGAAGCAGCGACCCTACTGAACGCCCCTATCACTTGAAGACGATGGTAAATCTCCTGGCCCACTGACCCATTTGGCGCTGATCTTACCCCACACCTTGGCCCTCTATAATTCATTTCTTCAGGGTTCCCCAATCCCCTCCACAATGCTGTCCTCCCATATTGTGGTGATTCCCAAGCCGGGTAAATATCCTCAGGAATGCACAAGTTACAGGCCGATTTCACTCCTAAATGCTGATTTAAATATTTTCTCCCGTATCCTTGCAGTTCGCTTGAACGCATGGCTTCCCACCCTAGTCCATAAGGACCAAGTGGGTTTTATTCCGTGCCATCAAGGAGGAGACAACACCCATAGGGTTCTTAACTAAATTGACCTGGCCAACCGTACTGCTACTCCGGCTGTGATTTTAAGCCTTGACGCAGAAAAGGCCTTCGATCGCATTGATTGGTCGTTCCTATATGAGACCCTCCGGGCGTTTGGTATCTCAGGGCCATATTTCCAAGCTATTCGTAGCCTTTATTCCCTCTGCCTTAGTTAAACTCCCACTCTGCTCCTCCGCGTCATTCACCATCTCTAATGGCACATGTCAGGGATGCCCCCTATCACCGTTAATCTTCGCCCTATGTATAGAACCCCTTGCCGCACATATTAGATTGAACCTGGGCATTCAAGGTCTTAACCCCTTGACACTGCAGGTTGTTTTGGCCTTAAAGGGAACCTGTCATCTCCGAAACACCCCCTGAACTAAAGTAAGCGTTGTATAGTGTAAATGATGCTGAATCAGAATATGTAAGTTTTATCTTCATACTCACTTCCATTCCGACGCTGTGCTCCCACAAACCAGCAGTAAAATGCAGTGAGAGGACTCTTCTTTGAGTCCTCCATTTGAGGAGCATGGAGTCCTGAGTTTTACTGCAGTTGGGACACAACATCAGAATGGAAGCGAGAATGAAGATAAAAATTACATATTCTGATTCAGCATCACTTACACTATACACCGCTTACTCTAATTCAGGGGGTGTTTCGGAGATGACAGGTTCCCTTTAAGGACCAGGCCATTTTTAGCAAATCTGACATGTCTCACTTTATGTGGTGATAACTTTAAAACGCTTTTACTTATCCAGGCCATTCTGAGATTGTTTTCCCGTCACTTATTGTACTTCATGACAGTGGCAAATTTGAGTAAAATAGTTCATTCTTATTTATAAAAAAAATACCAAATTTACCAAAAATTTAGAAAAATTTGCAAATTTCCAAATGTCAATTTCTCTACTTTTAAAATACATAGTAATACCTCCAAAAATAGTTATTACTTTACATTCCCATTGTGTCTACTTCAGGTTTGGATCATTTTAAAAATTACATTTTATATTTTTGGGACGTTAGAAGGCTTAGAAATTTAGAAGCAAATCTTGAAATTTTTCACAAAATTTCCAAAACCCACTTTTTAAGGACCAGTTCAGGTCTGAAGTCACTTTGTGAGGCTTCCAAAATGACCCCATTTTAGAAACTACACCCCTCAAGGTATTTAAAACTGATTTTACAAACGTTATTAACCCTTTAGGTGTTCCACAAGAATTAAAGGAAAATGTAGCCAAAATTTCCGAATTTCACTTTTTTGGCAGATTTTCCATATAAATCATTTTATTCCGAGAATAAAGCAAGGGTTAACTGCCAAACAAAACTCAACAATTATTACCCTGATTCTGTAGTTTACAGAAATGCCCCATTTGTGATCGTAAACTGCTGTACAGGCACACGGCAGGGCACAGAAGGAAAGGAACGCCAGGGCAGATTTCACTGGAAAAATTTTAAGTTGCCATGTCACATTTGATGCACCCCTAGAGTAGGAAACTCCAAAAAAACTGACCCCATTTTGGAAACTACGGGGTAAGTTGGCAGTTTTAGGGTACATACGATTTTTGGTGGCTTTATATTACACTTTTTGTGAGGCAAGGTAACAAAAACTAGCAGTTTTGGCATTGCTTTTATTTTTTGTTATTTGCAACATTCGTCTGACAGGTTAGATCATGTGATATTTTTATACAGCAGGTAGTTACGGATGCGGCAATATCTAATATGTATACTTTTTTTTATTTATTTACGTTTTACACAATATTTTTGAAGCACAAAAAAAAATCATGTTTTAGTGTCTCCATAGTCAGAAAGCTGTAGTTTTTTTTATTTTTTGGACGATTGTCTCAGGTACGGGCTCATTTTTTGCGGGATGAGATGGCGGTTAGATTGGTACCATTTTGGGGTAAATACGCCTTTTTGATCGCCTATTACACTTTTTGTGAGGCAAGGTGACAAAAAATGGCTGTTTTGGTATAGCTTTTTTTT